>PVKV010020799.1:0-38978 GCA_004027835.1 Alouatta palliata
TTCTGCACATGGCTAGCCAGTTTTCCCAACACCATTTATTAAACAGGGAATCCTTTCCCCATTGCTTGTTTTTGTCAGGTTTGTCAAAGATCAGATGGTTGTAGATGTGTGGTGTTGCCTCCGAGGCCTCTGTTCTGTTCCATTGGTCTATATCTCTGTTTTGGTACCAGTACCATGCTGTTTTGATTACTGTAGCCTTGTGGTATAATTTGAAGTCTGGTAGTGTGATGCCTCCAGCTTTATTCTTTTTGCTGAGAATTGACTTGGCTATGTGGGCTCTCTTTTGGTTCCATATGAAGTTTAAGGTGGTTTTTTTCCAGTTCTGTGAAGAAGGTCATTGGTAGCTTGATGAGGATAGCGTTGAATCTGTAAATTACTTTGGGCAGTATGGCCATTTTCACGATATTGATTCTTCCTAACCATGAACATGGAATGTTTCTCCATCTGTTTTTGTCCTCTCTTATTTCATTGAGCAGTGGTTTGTAGCAAATACATTTTTTTGTTGCTCACCCCATGCAGACACCTTTAAAAGGCTCAGAGAAAGCTTTAGAGACTGACTTTTGTCTAAAACAAGACAGAGTATAAATTAAAAATGTTGTAAATCAAAAAGCCAGTACAGGGGTATCATTTGCTAAGTGAATAAAAACAGAAGGAACTTTAGGAATTTGGGGGAAGGGTAAATTGTGTGGGTTGATAAAAGCATGATGTGTGTTATTAATCTAGAATCAAATCAGGCTCAGAGTTTTTGTTTGTCTTGTTTTGTTTGAGACAGAATCTCTCTCTGTTGCCTAGGCTAGAGTGCAATGGCAGAATTATAGCTCACTGCAGCCTTTACCTCCTGGGCTCAAGTGATCCTTCTGCCTCAGCTTATTCCCAAGTAGCTGTGAGCACAGGTGCATGCCACCATGCCCAGTTAGTTTTTTAATTTTTTGTAGAAGCAGGGTCTCACTTTATTGCCCAGGCTGGTCTTGAACTCCTGGCCTCAAACAGTCCTCCCGCCTTGGCCTCCTTTGGATTATAGGCATAAGCCACCATGTCTAGCTGAAAGTTTTAAAAGAAGTACTAACCCTTTAGCCCTTTACAGAATAGGGAGAATAACCCCCTCCCTGAGGCATACATTTGCAGACACCCTCAATAAGTTGCACACTGGTAAATGTTTAACAACAAGCTTTCCAGTAAAAACTGTGTATGCTAATGCATGTATAAGTTAATTATAAATTTCACTGATATAAAGGATGTATGGCACATAATTTACAAATAATAAAATATCAACACTGTTTTATTGTAAATTCCATATAGCTAATTAATTCTCACAGAATACTTTTATTGATTCTTTGAGCTCTTGTAGCCATAGCTAACCTATGGTTAGCTATGATTTGTCAAGTGGAATTTCATAACTCCACTAATCTTTTCCCAATAAATTTATTGTCATTAAATCTGTTATGTGCTCACTAAACTATTTTTCATCTTTGCATCTATTATGAACCCATTTATGCCAGAAGTTGCAAATTTTTGTTGTGAAAAATCAGACCTTGGTGATGACCTTGAGCGGTAGGATATAAATAACTCGCACAAACTTAGCCTTCCAGTAATGCAACACTAGACATAACCGGGATAAACTGAAACCTCTTTCAGCCTCAGCACTGGGTATAACTTCATTCATTCACCAATGGCATGAGCACCTTCTTTGCTGATCATATAACAGTTTTAAATACTGGAAGAGTGTTTTCCTTTCTTTGTTATTCACGATGTAACGACTGCAGACACTTTTGAGTTTCACAGACTCAGTTCAAGTTTAATCTGCATCATTGACATTTCTTCATCCTTTTCTTAAGTCTAGATAATCAACAAAATGAGAAATCAAACCCTGATTTGCAATGTTTGTTGATTTCCAAGAAGTAAATACCCCTACTAGGGCCAATATTGTGGTATCCCGGACGTGGAATCGGGAAGAGCAGCACACCATTGTGTAGCACTGCTTCTGCCGTATAGAGGCAGAACATAATCTCAAGAACACAGATCATCAGTGTAAGTGATGAGTTTTGAGTATTACCTTTCTAAGCATAATTTATTTAATTGCAAGTTTAGATTTTAATAATGACTGTATTTAACAGCTGGCTCCCTGAATCACTGAACATTTAACATTTGAGCACTGGTAGGAGTCAGCTGCAACACACCCATTGCCCTCTTTCCTAATGAGGGTCAAACTCTTCTCTTTGGGTAAAGCACTTTTTCCCGTCTTGACCCTCCTGGACATGCAGGTCTTGGTTGCTCATGCTGCCTCCAGCAGAAAACCTACATAGTAGAGGCTCCTTTCTTTCCTGAGTCTGATACTGAAATGCTGTGCGGGGTTTAACGTGGATCTTGCCTAAGCCTTGTTACTCACACGAATCATGACGTTTAACTCATTCACTAATAATACCGTTCCATCTCACACTTATTTTCCCTTCTATCTTTATTTTTAAAAAAGAATAAGAAAGGAGGCCCATGCCTGGCTATAATAGAGGATAGTTACAGACAGATCACTTGGGCAGCTGTCAAATTTGTTACTCTAAAGTGTTCAAAAGCTCCTTCCTGATCTCACCTCCTAGAAGAAATCTAAATCTGCTTGACAGGTCAGAGAAGTCTATGCCTTTCTTTTCCCTCAACCATGCCACAGGAACAAAGAGACACTTCCTAATCGCAAAAGCACAAGCTTTTGTTTGTGCTAACCAGCAAAGCAAATGTTTATTGAGAAATCTGACAAAAACAGGCTCCTCCTGGCTCCACCCTGAGACTTATTTTCCTTTCTTAAGCAATATCCCTTTCACACAGATGTGGACAGACTGCCAACTGGAAGGCGGGAATAACCTGTCTGCCCCTGCTTTCAAGGCTGACTCACAGCAGTTTATGTTTGCAGTGGTTGATAAATAACTGGTCCTCCAATACCCTTGCCAGTATTTCTGTCCTGTTCAGGCAGCCTTGTCCCCGCTGAGGCCTGCCAGACCTTCCCATAATCTAGCGACAGCAAGTGCTTCCAGACCCTGCACTGGTATCAGACTGGATAGTGCCCAGATGTTACCCATTGTTACCTATCTGTCACCCCTGCCTCCGTCCTCACAATTATGGCCTTGAGCCACTTAACACCCTGTGCACTCAGCCCCTGCCTCCAATCCAAACCAGGAGGCTCAGGCCCACCATGTGGCTGTGGGACCCATCTGATTTTTTCTTTTTCACTAGAAAAGAACTTAGCAGCTTAGAATCAAACAAGAGTCTGCAGAACCCAAAGCCCCTTCTCTGAAGTTCCTGCCCCACATTTTCAGTCCTGATATGTTCTCAGGTGGCTTCACTCATTCATTTCCACATCCTAGGTCCTTTAAATGGGTTAAAGGACCTGTATGCTCTCACCTGACCTGAAAGGCCACCTGTCCCATGCTAGGGACTAACCATCTACTGAACCTCCTAAAGGCAGACCCTGTGCCCAGCTGGGCCTTATGCCTGTATCTGCATGCCCCTGAGGCCAATGCCACCGTGGGCTCCCCACATCCTGCCAACTTCCCCCACTCTTGTTACTCTCTTTGCTGCCATCAGCAGCCACACTGCCTCGCTTGCCCTCTGGGACTTTTTCTCATCTTCTGCTGTGGCTTCTAAATCTAAGCAAACATTTGAACCCAGCAGTTGTTTGAAATTCCCAACTTTCTTATTCTGGCTGCAGCCTTGGTCCTTATAGAGGTGAGGGTACTAGTTTACATTGGGCTTGCTCGTCCATTTAATCAGAATCATAAAAGAAATGAAACCCCTTTCTCCAAAAGAGAAGAGCTCTGCAAAGGAACTATAATGCACCCAATATCTGATCATAAAGTTAAAATGTAATTCTTTTTACAGTTAACATTAAATTTTTCCTACTTTGCTTTGGGTTAGGAAATTACTACTATAGTTGAGACATGATTCTTTTTTTTCCTCATTTTCTTTCTCGTCTGTCTCTTTAAAAATATTGCTCATGCTGGGCGCGGTGTCTCATGCCTGTAATCCCAGCTACTTGGGAGGCTGAGGCAGAATTGCTTGAACCCAGGAGGCAGAGGTTGCAGTGAGCCGAGATTGTGCCATTACACTCCAGCCTGGGCAACAAGAGTGAAACTCCATCTCAAAAAAAAAAAAAAAAAAAAAATTGCTCACACGTGTAAAGAATGTATATTAAAAGTGAATTCCAATAAAAGGCCTATTAGCCTGATTCATTAACTCTTTTTAAAAATAATGTGCATGCTTAGGAGTATGTTCCAGTTTTTATTTCATCAGATAAATGTGTTGGGAAATGGAGAGAGTACAAATAGATGTGAATGTCATTTTACTTAATTGAAGATGAACGCTAAATTTGGGAGCTGTAGTAGAATTGAGTTTAACTTGCCTTGAAAGAGATTTATGATCATGGGATACAATGCTTTGTCTCCCAAGGACTCTGCTAGTGACTGTTAACCCCTTCAGCTCTGTCTTTGGGAATCCAAAGAAGTAACTTACAAGGTGGATAGCGGAAGAAGGAAGGATGTTGAAGTTTGGCGAGCCAGCAGAACCAAACCAAACCAAACATAACTGCTTACCTGGGCCTGTGCAATGTAATTTGACAAAGTAAGAGCCACATTCTGTCATGTGTACGTTACGACAACTGGTCTTCCTTTAGGCTCTTGCATCATTTTTTTCTGTATCATGGAGATTGTTCCAGAATATTTTAAAAAGCAGAGAGCTTTTAAGCGGAGAAATTCTGTTCTAGCACAGTTGGTTTTAGACTGCATTGTTGAAGCCAGGCATAGCCATTGTATTTGAACCTGTTTTCTGCCATGACCTTTGAAAACCCATTCCCAGAAAATTGACTGCTTAGGTCCTGTGGTTATACACACAAGACATGGTGGCTAGAAATGAGGGCTGTAGCCGTGGTGCTGAAAGATGCTTCCTTGATGGAATGTTGCAATACATAGTTTAAAAAATTAAAAGATATATTAAATTGAATTGTTTTGAATCGTTTTTAATACCCATAAAGGAAGCTAGGAAAGCTAGAGTTCTTAATGACCTATCTGAAGAATAAAATCCACCCGAACCTCTAGGTCAAATGCTAAATTCCTTCTGCAGGTGGAAAGGCTACACCTCACAAGCAAGGCCAAGTTTCATTTTTGCGATGACCTTACCCAACTGAAACTTTCCCGGAATCTTTTAACATTAGCTCCCCACCCAAAGGATGAAAAACACCATCTGATTTACAGTTTTCCCATCTCTTATTTGAGTTTGCAACTTTCTCGGATAACAGATGGCCACAAAATGTGTAAGCCCAAATAAAAGCAAAGCATGGGCTTCACTGGTTCTTCACTGATATCAGCTGCTTCTTAAAATTAAAATTATGTAAATGATATCATAGCTTTAAGTGAGAGAATCAGCAATGAAGGAGGCAACCCCAGCACTGGAGAGTATTTCAGTTTGGGTTGTGTGGGAAGGCTTGCTTTCTTTTCTTTCTTTTTTTTTTTTTTTTTTAGCTTCTAATGTTTCCTTTTAAAGAGAAAGAAAAGAGGCATGAAGCATTTTGTAAGTTGCTCATTCACAAAGCTTGCAGAGTTTCACCGGCTGCCGGCCTAGAATCAGAGAGAATATTAGGATTGGCAGAGACCTTGGAGATTGTTGTTTTAATTGACTTGAAGGGAGGAAAAGACTCCAGAGGAGAGCCCAGAAAACTGCCCCGGCCTCTCTGGGTCTGGCATCTTTCTTACCTCAAGGAGTTAAAAGTCTGGGCCTGGGCGTGATCAGCCAGATGGTCTTTAACAGTAACATGGCTCATATTGTTTAGATTATCCTGTTGCAAGTACCGTGCCTCCTTTACCTTTTATGGAATAAAGTGTGGAAAATTGACCACAGATGTAAGTCACCAAGAATGACGGGGAAGCTGTTGTTACCAGGCCTCTCTGTTTCTCTCCAATGTGCCTGATCCCACAGATAAAAATAAAGAGAGAAATGTGAGGCCGGCCGAGAACGAGCTTGCCTTACCTCAGTGGCACAGGTCTGAGCACTGCGAGCGCTCTGTTTTACGTGTTCAGAAATCTGAAGTTGGCCCCAGGACGCGCGTGCAGGCTACCCTCGATTCTGAGTTTCCAAGTACCCTCCGGTTAAAATATCATACCATGTCAGCAGTTTTTCCAGCCTGTTTTGAAAGGCCGGGGGCAAGGCCCGCATACTGACACTGAGCCGTTTTGCAGCCCTGCATTCCCAGAGGGAGAGAAATGAGTGGCATTTTGCAGCCCAAGGAGTGTTGATAAATTCTGCATTCCCATTGCTTTGATGGCTATCTCAGCTGCAGGATGAGCCAGATTAATTAGAATGAGGCCCTTGCTGTTTTTGGGACTATATGTCAGAGCTTGACAAAAGAGTTGACAACCCAGAACGGGCCCAGTGTAGAGAGGAGCTTGTTGAGACAGGCCTGTGCTTTTCAGGATTCGGTAGGCATAAATGCCGTTTTAAACCCACGGAAGAACAGTGGCCAACCAAAGTAATAAGCTAGGCTTGATGAGGTCCCTTTGTTTTCACCTCACTTCCTCAGCTCTGTCCTCCGTGGCCAAGGCCGTGCTGATTTCACCTCTTGTCCTTCCCTGTGGCCATAACCACACTCCGGTGACCAGTTTCTGCTCGCGGGTCTGCTGGCGGCAGCGAGGGCCAAAATTCTCCCCTCAGATAACAATGGGCCTCTCTGGCCTCTGGAAGATGGCCAGCATGTTTCAGTGTGGACTCCTGGGTGACCTCTTTATGTGGGGCCCATCACGAGATGGGGCCTACTCCTCTGGGTACCTGCATTTCCTGTCTTCTCATTCTCATCCAGTTCTGCTCCCTTTCCTCCTGCCAGGCCCCCTACTAATCCCATCTCCCAGGCTGTCTCTCTGGGTCCTGATTCTATTAAAGTTCCCAGCATCCGACATCCTTAGCCCCTTCCTCTTGCCTTCCTAGAAACCTGGGCCTGTCTCTGGGCCACTGCTTTCTTCCCAAGCTTCCCTGGTTTTCCATACACACTCCTGGTTCACTGTTGCTTATCGCCCTGTGGCCCACTACTTTGAAGCTGAGGTGCCTGCTGGGACCTCCAGCACTTAGCAGGGACTCTGGCACTTGCTCTCTGTCAAACAGGCCTCCTTCTTCCCAGAGAGTTTAACAGCCTCCCTGCTGACCTGTCTCCCAGCCTTGGAGTTTTTCCGCCTTCTCAGCTTTTCTGGCTATCACAGCCCCCACCCATGTGACTTTGCTTCCATGGTTCATGTCTTGGATCATGCTGTGTCTGAACACATAGTACCCTCTGAGCTTCCCCTGACCCCAACCCTCCACCTCTGGGTCTCTTCTACTCTGTAACTCCCATGAAGACTTGCTCTCCAGCCTCTAACTTCTGGAGCTCTCTCCTTCCAGACCCTCCCAACCCAGCCTGGTCATCTGTTGATTATTCCAGCCATACTCACAGCATCCTCAGTCCCCGCCCCACCTCCATCCCCCAGCCCCTTTTGTTCTTACTGCTCAAACTGAGCAGTCCCCAACTTGAATCAACCCAGAAGGCATTTTTACTGAGCCTGCTCCAGGTCTGGAGATAATCACTTGTCTGCCTAAGTGACTTGGTAACAAACCCCCAGCTTCTAACATTACCCCAGTCCTGAGTCCACCACCCCCCACACCAGTCCCTTCTCAGTCAGCTTCTTTCCGGCCCATATTCACCAAATGTCTCGAAAACTCACATATAGATAAGGTGCTGCTTTTTTGCTTCCACTCATACACCAAACTGCAGTCTGACTTGAACACCCATTGAAACTGTTCTGGCAAAGTTTACCTGGGACTTCCCAATTTCCAGACTTTCTTTTCTAATCTTCTCTGATTCCTCTTCAGCTGCCTACTTCTCGAAGCTCTCCTCTTCCTCAGCTATGACAGGTATTGCTCAAGGCTCCCTCCTCTCTTTCATTATTTGTTCCATTTTCCCCACTGACTCTCCCTTTTCTTCTTCTTAAGAATTATTCCTCCCTGGAGGTTGCAGTGAGCCAAGATCCCGCTATCGCACTCCATCCCGGGCTACAGAACGAGACTCCGTCTCAAAAAAAAAATTATTCCTCCCTTAGTTCCCATCCTCTGCCCCCTCTCCTCTCACTACAGTCAAGGTCTTGATTCCAGAAAATGGGGAAAAATACAGAGGGTTGACCATTCCAAAGGACAGTTCTGAAAACATTCCTCTCGTTCAACACAGATGAGATGTGAAACACGCAGATGGGTGACAGAGCTTCTGGTCTATTTCTGAGTCCCAGAAATGAAGAGTTCTCGTTTTGGTTGTGACAGCAAGTGCTGGTGTTCGACGCTCCGAATGGCCAAACCCGTGGAATTACGGGAGGGTATGAGCTGCATGGTGGGTGTACAAACTCTCATAGGTCATAAGGAATGATGAATGGGTGGTTCCTAAACCCTGGAGAAGAGCTTCCATTTCAAAAGTTGGGTTGTGCAGTGGAAACCATGTAGGGTTCGGAGTTACACATTAAATTAAGAATCCCTCTCTCTTCTCAACGGTTGTCTGATTTGGGGGCAACTGACTTCTCCTGGCTGTATCTTTTTTTTTTGAGACGGAGTCTCTTGTCATCCAGGCTATAGTGCGCAGTGGCGTGATCTAGGCTCACTGCAACCTCTGTCTCCTGGGTTCAAGTGATTCTCGTGCCTCAGCCTCCCAAGTAGTTGAGATTACAGGTGTGTGTCACCATCCCCAGCTAATTTTTTGTATTTTTATAAGAGATGGGGTTTCACCGTGTTAGCCAGGATGGTCTCGAGCTCCCGACCCTGTGATCTACCTGCCTCGGCCTCCCAAAGTGCTAGGATTACAGGCATGAGCCACAGTGCCCGGCCTCTGTTTCCATTTGTAAAATAGATAGCAAGATCTCCCTCTTCTGAGGATTAGGGATAATGTGCATATTAGGAACATATTATTTGCTAGACGTAATTCGGTGAGATGATTGAGCCGCTACAGTGAAATCCTCTTAGACTAATTATAAACCTGACAACTCACCAAAAATTTATTAACCCGTCTCATAACTAGTATCAGAGTTGAAGGGAGAGAATTAGCAGAACTGGTTGCTGGTCTCAGACTATGGAAGCGACACACAACACAATTAGAGCCCATTCAGTAACAGTCTCCCATCAAGGTCTCAGTGGCCTTGGGAAGTCAAATTCCTGGAGATGGAGAGAGATCCATGTAGGCCAGAGTAGAGGGACAAGTGACAGGTGGCCTGGGAGGACCTTTGGCTGCCTGGAATAGAAATGTCATGTTATATAAAGTGAGTAATGAGTGATATAGGCATCTGTGAAAGTTAGGCTGGGGAACTAAAATTGATGCCAGAGGCCACAGTGAGCCATTGAATATTATTGAGTGAGAACATCAAGAAACAGTGTTTTGGGAAGATCAGTTTAGCTTCCTTTTTATATGGAAGGCATTTTTGCTTGGGAGGATGGGGGCAGGGAGGTTATTCAGCAGGTTGTTGCTGGAACCAGACCCTGATCTGAAGAAGCATGGGGTTAGATTGGGAAGGAAAGAATGGAAATGCAAAGTATTTCAAAAGAAAAAGTTATTAAAGGTGTTGATGGTAAATTTGATATTGGAGATGAGAGCAAAAATGGCTTAAAAACTCCAAATTTTCAATGAAACTTGAAATATGGGGATACTATGAAAATGAAAGGGAAACTTTATGTGTGTTGAAGTACACATTACAAAAACGCTGCTGTTTTCACCGTCTTTAAGTGTGGTCTTTAAGTTCAGTGTGGTACCGTCAGCACCGAAGGAGAAACGTTTACGGCCGTTTGGCACTGCTGCAACATCTGAGCATGTGATTGGCACGCTTGTATTCTGTGTGTTATATTTCAATATTTTATAGTAGTTTATTACAGTTTTGCGAAGTATCAGTCTGCAATGATTTGGAAATAAGAAAAATAAAAGAAACTTGTCCTTTACTTCAGAGAGATTAAGGAACCCTAGAAGAATAAAGGATTTCAGAAAGGAGGTGAGGTATAAGAAGGATATCTTCTCCCTGCCTTTGCCAGGGTAGTTCCTATTCATTCTGTGAAGCCCACCTCCTGGGTCCCTCCTTCCAGGAAGCCTTCTCTTCCCCACATAGCCCCCACCCTCCTAAGCCTCTTACCAGACGTTAATTAGCCTGCGTGGTGCTGTTGTGCCATGGACGTGTTTCTGTTGGCCAGCATCATCACAGCGTATGAACTGGCCATCTTGGCGGTCTTCTCACTAGAATATGAGCTCTGTGAGTAAAGACCATGGCCTCTTCATCTCCGTGTCCACTTTGTCTTGCACACCTTAGGTGCTCAGTGAAGGTTTGTTCACATGAATTGAACTGAGAGAGCAGACTTAGAGAGTGGATACGGGGATGATGCTATGTTGTGGGTGCGGGGTGGGAATAAAAGAGCATAGAGGCTGTGCTTAGTATCCAAGTCTCCTTTGGGAAGGAGTCAGGTGGTGTGGGGAAGACACTGAAGCTGAAGACAGAATCAGGTTGAGCAGCCCATATGGGGAATGTGCAGGGGAGGCAGAGAGTAAAAAGGAAAGGTGGCAGCTTGGTCTGTGCTTCCCATTCACCCCGTGACTTCGTACCTCTGCTGACACATTCGTCATGGAGTTTCATCAATATGCAGCCATCAGATGTGCTTCCAACCTTGTCATTCATTGTCAGTCCGTCTTCTGCTTCTATAAAAGAATACCATACATAGACTGGTTTTTGGCTCTGGAGGTTCTGGAGGCTAGGAAGTATAAGACTGAGGGGCTTCGTCTGGTGAGGGGCTCCTTGTTACTTTATCCTATGACGGGAGAGCAAGCAAGCATACCAGGGACAGGAAATCAGGCCAAACTCATCCTTTTTATCAGAAACCCACTCCCAGGATAACGAATCCACTCCCGCAATAATGGTATTTATTCCTTTATGAGGGCCAAGCCCTCATGGCCTAGTCACCTCTTAGAGGCCCCACCTCTTAATACTGTTACAATGGCATTTACATTTCAGCATGAGTTTTGAAGGGGACATTCAAACATAGCATTCATTAATTTATTCATTTATTCAGTAAATATCCACTAAGGGCCTACTTTGCCTCCCGCGTCATGCTAGAGACTTGACTTTTATTGTTCCCAACCCCTAAACACCTCCTTAAAGTAAGTATTATTGTCCCCATTACATAGATGGGACTCAGGGAAGTTGAGTTATTTGCCCAGATTAAGATAGTCAGTGGCAGCATTGGGTTTTGAACCCAGGGCTTAAGTCCCTCCTGCCTTGCACAATGCCATGAGGTTGGCGCTCAATAAACGTTTGTTGGATCAATTCCAGGAAAATTCGGAAACCAGGATGGGAAGAAAGAGGTCCTTTGGGATTAAAAATTGGCCCAGCCAGTCCAGAGGAAGATTGAGGCAGAATGGTGTTAGGGTAGATACTGTAGTGCCCAGGATGGCTTATTTCTTCAGGAGGGCCTGATGACACGGGAAAGAGAGGATGCATGAATAAGACCGTGTTTGGGACAGACAGTAGACTGTTTAGGAAAGTGGCAGAGGAGACCACTAGTTCTGATCCCAGGGGCATTTTAGGAACAGTAATTCTTTTGGAGTCCCTCTCATGGTTTCTGAGCTGACTGTGCCCTTTCGATCGGATGCATCTTTATAGGAATTTGAGGGTGAATGGGGAAGGGGACCACTCCTTGGCCAGTGGTTCAGCTGATTCTTCCCCAAAACTACACAGTAGGAGAGATGGAAAGAGGGCCCAGCTATCTCTGTAGGAAGGATCCTTTAGTATAGATACTGTTCTTTCGTTTACCACTGATGTTCCATCAAGTCTGTGGACCCTGCTGTTTTGATTCAGTCCTCCAGCTCGAATCAAAGATGGTGAGACATTATTGAATTAACCAAAGTTGTTCTTAGTGATAATGGGAGCATGAAGTAGATGTCTAACCTGACTCACTCATCACCCCTTTCTTTGGGAAGGATGGCACCCAGAGGGCCAGCTGCAGGGGCAGGCTTGGGATGCCACATTTTAGACGTTGTTTGGATCTCTGACTGAGGACCAGCAATCTGTCCCACTACCTCACAGTAAACTCCTTGATGGTTTTCCCATATTGGCCCTACCTATGTTGGCCCAGGCTGCTCCTCCCATCCCGCTTCCTATCCTTCTCTCCCTGCTTTCTCTGCCCCAGCTCTGCTGGCCTTCTTGTTCCCTACAAGAGCCAAGTACATTTACATTTCAAAGCCTCTGCACTTCCTGTTTCTTCTTCCTGAATGTTCCCTATGTATTTGCATAACTGGCTCCTTCACTGCAGTCTCTGTTCAAATTCTTCTCCTTATGCACAACCCTTCTTAGAGAGGCCTACAATCACCTGTTTAAAAAATAGCACTTCCTGATTCTCTTTAACCCATCACCCTGTTCTGTTTTCTTTTCTTTTTTTTTTTTTTTTTAAAGACAGGGTTTCACCATGTTGGTCAGGCTGGTCTTGAACTCCCGATCTCAGGTGATCCGCACTCCTTGGCCTCCAAAGTGCTTGCATTACAGGCGTGAGCCACCGCGCCGGGCCTCTGTTTTCTGTTATAACTTGTCACTGCTGGAGTAGCATGCTTGTTTCCTTGTTTGCCTTTCCATTGTTTCTTTCCTTCACTAGAATATAAATTCCTTGTGAGCAGGATGGCATCTTGTTTTTTGCTGTATCCACAGCACCTGAAACAATTTTTAATACACTGTATATGCTCAATTAACATTTGTTGGATGAATAAATGGCCAATGACCAGCTGGCCATTCATTCAGAAATCTCAGAATTTGAACTAAGGACACAGTGGCTTTTTTGGTCAGTGATTGGTGCTGGCTCTGTGAGTTCAGTTAGGCGTGGAGCCAGCAGCCATGTGTGGTCATAGGTAAGTGTAGGAAGCTGGTCAAGATCAAAAGGGAAGCCGAGGGGAGCATCCAGGTGGCCCCTGACTGATGGAGAGGTTTTGCTTCCTTGGGATTTCTCTCCTTCCCGCTGGGACCTGATCACATGTGAGTTCCTGTGCCCGTGAACTGGGACTCTGTATTAGTTTTCTAATGTTGCATAACAAATTATCACAAACTTAGCAGCTTAAAACAATCCATGTATTATATTCCAGTTCTATAGGTCAGAAGTCCAGTGGGTTCAACTGGGTTCTCGACTCTGTTTAGAATCTCACAAAGCTAACATCAAGGTGTTGGCCAGTCAGGGTTCTTATCTGGTGGCCCTGGGAAAGAATCTGCTTCTAAGCTCATTCAGGTTCTTGGCAAAATTTGTTTCCTTGCGTTATAGGACTGTAGTCCCTATTCCTTTGCTGGCCTTGTTCAGGGACTATTCTTACCTCCAAGGGGCCACTCTCAGCTCCTTGCTACAGGGCTCCTCCATGTGAGCAACAGAGAATCGTTCACACAAGGAATCCTTCTCACACTGAGTCTCTCTGACTTCCTCTTCTGCTATGTGCAGGAGAAAACTGTGCTTTTAAAGGGTAAGAATGATTAGGTTAGGTTTACCCAGATCATCTCCTTTAGAGTAACTCAAATCAAAATGAATACCCTTGATTACATCTACAAAATCCCTCTATAAGGTAACGTAACATAGTCAGGGCGTGATATCTCATGACATTCACGCTCCCAGGATTGGAGCAGGAAATCTTAAGGCACAGAATTTTGCCTACCACTGTATTTTTAAACAATCTCCTTTAATTAATTAGCTTAGGGGAGGGGGATTCTGTTTCTTACAACTAAAGAGTAATGGCCCATAATCCACAGAGGCCCCAGCCTTGGGGGTGGAGGTGGGGCTGAAGTTACAAACTTTGCTTTCCTGACCTCTACTGAATTGTGGTTCTTTATTTTTCCTCTGGAATTGAGTTCAGACTATAGAGATGCAAAAGATTAGACCATCTGCCATGCTTCAGATGCCAAAAATAATGAAAATAGCCCCTTGCCGCTATACTCTGGTAGAAAACTTTTCTTTTAATTGCTTTTCCTTGAGGATCACTCTCCAAGTGAGATCATTGGTGATCCTGAGCCTTTTCCCATGACTTAATTGACCAAGAGAGGACCGCCCAGCTAAATCTCACAGAATACATTCGGGGTAATTGGCTTAAAGCCTCCAGGCTCTTGTTGAAATGAGAGGTTTTGGTTAATCCACACCACGAAGCCAAAAAGCTATTATGTATGTATATTTTTGTCCTGAGGTATTATCAAGCAATTCCACATAGAAGGGAATAAAGTATGGTTTGAGAATGAAAAAAAAAATTAAAACGCAAGACATAAACTCTATTTCCTACAGATGTAAATCAGAGCAAGTTTTAAAACCTTTTCATGACTCAGAGAGAGGTCACTGACCAAATCTGCTGAGGGAGGCAGGATTAAACAAAAACGACTACATTTTAATGATTTTTCCCCCCGCTGCTGTTAGCTTTCATTTGCCCGATGTAACACAATTTTCCACAACGCTGTAGGAAATTGGAGATAGGGAATTGCTATCCAGTTCACTGCCTAGCTCTACAAAATGTATAGTCATAGTTGAGTGTCAAAAAATAGCATGTGGTAAGTTGGGGGGAGTTGAAGGGAGAAGCTTACTTTGTGGAAAATTGCCAACAGGTTGAAGGATTGTGGGATTAGAGAGTCAGAGAGACTCAGAGTTGGAAGGGCCTCGCCCCCTGTAGCCTACCCATCCAAACCTTACTTGATGCTTGGACCAGTTCAGCAGCACGGAGGCAGGAGGCCATCAGCTCCACTTAATCACACTCTTCAGAGCGAGTGAGAAGTAGGGAGGCAGCAACTATGTTTGAGGATAAGGAGTCCTAGACAGGGAGAACCTTTGGGCAATACCCGATGCTGCTGCTGTCCAGCTGGACAAACTTCTTACCTCTTTTGAGCCTCAGTGTCAAATGTAGATCACAATGCCTGCTTAGCAGGATTGCTGTAGAGTTAAGTAACATACATGTGTAAGCTTTGGGAACCATGAAGCAAATGCAAGGGATGGTATTCATATTATTAGTAGGAAGAAAATGAAACTCTGACCTAGGATGGTGGATGGCCAGTGCCTGAAGAAAAGGAATGTGGAGACCAAGACAGGTATTGGGAATGCAATAAAAGACACCCCATTTTCAGTGTCAGTAACTGTGACCTTAGGAGCTCAAGGCTACTTTAAAGAGGGAGATGGATTGCTTCTTGGCCTTTTGGCTAAGATCAAGTGTAAAGAGGGAGATGAGGGGAGATGCAGGGCAGAAATCTCAGGCGCAAGGCAAAAAGGCCTTACTGCTTGGCTCTCCACAGGCACACTAGCCAAGCTCTTAGGAGTGCAGCCTAAGAGCAGAGCCCCTATGATCTACTCACCAGGCTCACTGAGAATCCAGGCCCCATGAGGACCGAAGGGAAAAGAGCCTGCCCACAAAGCTTCAAGAGGGTAGAAGGCAGAGGCTGCCACACATGAAATAAAGGACATAAGGGCAGTTTCCAAAAGCCATGGGGCAACTTGCGATGCTCTATCAAGGTGTTTTGTAATGTTCACTGACTTCTTAAAGGCATGTCACAAACCTCTTCTTCTCTTGAGTGACCTGCTTCCCCTGCAGATGTAGGATTCAAAAGGACGACTGAACTCTTGGCTTTTGGCAATAACAGAGTTAAGTATATTCATTCATGTTTTTATTTGATAAGCATTTACTGATACTTGCTCAACCATGTTCTAGGCCCTGGGGATTCAGAGGTGAAGCCTAGTGGATATCAGACAGGAACAGGAGCTGCTTGGATGGAAGCAGGTGCAGCATAATTTTTGTTTTCCCTTGCCTGCCCCCTTAGGCAATATGGTCACCATTGCTGATTCCTGCTCTGAAGACTTTGCTTCTGGTCTTGCTTCTTCTCCTCTACCTTCAAGTTCCAGGTTGAGCCCTGCTTCTTCTCCAAAGCTTTACCAGTCTTCTTACCACTTGCTTGTTGTCTGTGCTCCCGTTTTACTGCCTTACTATCTCATTGGTAAGAAGTGGTCAGTGGAGGCATTATAAAGTGTTCCAAAGAGTACCAACAGCGAAATTCAAGGGCCCAGAAGAAATGGGTAACCTATGAAGATGGGTGTTGAGGGCCAGAGCAGGCAGCTCAGAAAATACCCACTAATTCATGGTGATGACTGAACCAATCTTTATGTATATTACTCAGCCCAGTGTATCTTTCTTTTTTTTTTTTTTTTTAAGGGACATAGGGTCTCACTCTGTTGCCTAGGCTCGAGTACAGTGGTAAGATCAAAACTCACTGCAGCGTGGAACTCCTGGGTTCAAGTGATCTGCTCACCTCAGCCTCCTGAGTAGCTGGGACTACAGGCATGCCCCCCCCAGTTACACCCAGCTATTTAAAAAACATTGTTTTTGCCCAGTCTGGTGTCAAACTCCTGGCCTCAAGCGACCCTCCTACCTCAGCCTCCCAACCAGTTTATCTTAAAAGCATTTTATAATCTGGTATTCTGGTTGCCCCTGAAGCCACTGGCTATTGCTACATAGATAAACCCAGAGCCATGCTGAGATCTCAGCCTTGGCGTGGGGGAAAAGAAAGCAGCTAGGATAGGGTAGAACCAAGATAGGAATTCAGGATTTCAGGTTAGCATGAGCAGCGGATCACTGTATCTGGTGGTCTATCCAGAGTGTAGCAATTCTGCAGTCAGTAGGTGGAGCTGAGAGGGCTTGTGCTATAAAGAAGGGGCTGGCAAAGTAGCCAAGTAGGCAGTGGTCTAGGGGAGGGCTGTAATTCTAGAAGGAACTGGACTTTTAACCCTTGTGTGCACAGAGCCGACTGTGATGGGGTCTGGGGAAAACGAACTCCGATTGTATATGTACTCGTTCACTGAGGCCGCCTGCATACTGGGTATATCAGGATCCCTGCCCAACACATGGCACACTCCAATTAATTAACATAAGTACAGTTTAATAAAGGGTTTGTTCACATAGAAATGGGCTAAGTATGCTCTGAACCTGGGAACCGTGAGGAGCAGTTATCTCTCCTATGCCTGAAGCAGGTGGGATGTGAATAGTTACTAAATTCCAGAGATAGAGAAAGTGGATTGGAGGGGCCACCCAACAGACAGGGCCTGTGACCTTTGATCATGGTGACCTTACAGCAGGGGAATCAGGACATAAACATCCCGACTGTCTCTCCCCTCTCTCCCAGGTTTCTTGGGGAGTAATACTTCCCATTGATCTAATGGAAGCGGAGGACGGAGAGTAAGTGTGCCCACTGATACGTGGAGCAGGGAACAGGGTGGGAAGGCAGGGATCTAGAGACGGATCTAGAGGGGCAAACACCGGGCTCTTTGCAACATAATTAATTCTGGATACTTCCTTCTCTTAGGACTGGCTCTACTGATATTCTGCCTGCCCTTGTAAGTTTGGGCTCAGGACCTGGGTGACACTGAACCTTAGGCTAAAAACCGCTGTTGCTTAGAGTTGACAGCGGCTGAGAAAAGTGGGGCCTGGAATTATACCTTTAAAATAACAGCTTGCTCCGTACATATGGGAGCCATATGTCCTTAATTTTCCAGGAAAGTCTCCATTTCAAATATTCTGTCCCATTTTGCCCATAAGGACACTGGCATTTGTCAGATCACATGTTCCAGTTTTGATTCAGAAAATATGGTCAGTGTATTCCTATACCACAACAAACGCCAGATGGTTTAAAAGCTAATTTTTAAAATAGTATTCTTACCCCAATCGTTGGGGAAAGACAATTTTCTGACTATTGAAGCAATTGAAGAAATTATCAGTGACAAGTTTGAGGGGTTCAATTACTTTAAAGAAAACACACACACCTTTTTTTCGTACAAAGAAAATCAACAAAACAGAAAGGTAAAAAGAGAAGCAACAGACTGGAGAAATAGTTGCAATAAACATGACATCTAAAAACTTAATATCCAAACACTTTGGGAAAGTTTTAGAAAAATCTGAAAGGCCCCAATCAAGACTTCACTGGACAGATGGTCAAAGGACATGAGTAGACAATTCACACAACTGTATACAAATACTAAGGAGGTAAGCTAACAAATTCAAGTTAAAACAACTGTGAGTTACCACTCCCACCCTACTATATTATCAAAAAAAACACAAAAACCCTACAAAATCTAACATGAACAGAGATACACCCACACACTGAACAAGGCATTATAATTTGTTTTCCCTCCTAGAAAATGGTGTCATGATGTGCAAAAGGGATCAAATCCTCCGCTCTGACCCAACAATTCTACTTTTAGAAATATATCCTAAAGTAATTAAAAATTATATAGTTTTACCTACACTGCAACAACCCAATGGCCAACAATTATGTGATGACTTAAATATATTAAAATAGGCTAGGATCAATGAATATTATCATTAAAATATCAGATAGGTTCACTTTGTAAGTATGTGGAGAGATATACTTTAAATATTAAGTGACAAACATACAATAAAATTCTATAGCAGTAATGATTGTGACCATGTAAAAGATAGCCTTGTCCAATTATAAGGTTCACATGAGTCTAAATTTTGCAGTTCGTTGCTTTCCTGTGGTAAAAGTGTATTCTGCGGTTTCTGGCCCGTCGTTTCATGATTGTTTATTTTATACATGCTCAATGTAGCCAAGTTTTCCATAAAAACAGAGAAAATTGAGAACGCAGCTATGACTCCTATAAGTCTGTAGGTTAAGTCTCAGGGTAAATGCTGGTGGTGTCTTCAAAAAAATTTACATACAGGATAAGTAACTTCTTCCAGGCCTGTGTTATATACTTGGCTCTCTGTCTCCTCTCTCTGTCCAAAATGTGACTGATGAGAATGCCCAGGGACCTGTAACATGTGATGAGGTTCCATCTATGTGTTACTCAAACCCTGCAATGTAACACTTTCTACTTGACCATAAAATTGCTCAGGTCAATCCATGTAAAGATCAATATAATGACACACCCCGCCATGCCTCACTGTAAGGAAAACGCAGTACAATCTCTAGTGTATTTTTTTTTTTTTTTTGGTCGTATTTTTAAAGCGTTAAATGCTGATCTCAAAAGTAGGGGTGGGGTCAGGAGAGGAGATAATTCATTATGCCAATGTGAAGTTTTCAAATACCTTGCCCCATGTCCCTTTTATAAACAGCAGCCCATCAGGGCTGGTGTGTAGCTCACCCTGGGCAATCCCTGGCATACCTCATGTCTTCAGCAGAGGGAGAGGGACCAGAGTGCCTTGCTGAGCCCTGCAGATACAGCCCCAGTCAGTATAGGTGCACTGACTTCCTTCTGAGAAATCCAGGTCCCACTCATGCCTTGCTCGCTGGGACTGCAGCTCCCATAAAGTTATAATGATTATTTGTACTCAGCTCCCTTGAAAGAGTTTGCAGAACTCAACATTTCATCTTCTGTGTGACCTGAATTTTAACAGTAGAAAAGTCTGGCAGAGGATGTTGACGGCAGTTTGTATGATACTGTGAGTACTGTCACTAACCCTGAAAGTAGATACCAAATATATTATCAAAATGTATCAAAGGAAGAAAGAAAAAGATAAAAACCTCGTAGGGTTCCAGGTACCCATCAAAAAGACCACTCCCAGCATTGGGGAATGAACATGAGGTTTGAAGTCAGTGGGATCCCTATTGAGGGCCCTGCCTGATGCCTTGCTGGCTCTTTGAACGTAATCTTCTCATACAGAAAATGTTAATGATGATGTATCTACCTCTTGGGTTTGTTATGAGTTAAAATAATTGTGTAAAGCAAGAAATCAATGTCTGGTACAAAATAAACCTTCAGTATTAGTTCTCCTCTCTTTCCCTCACCTGTCAGGATAACTTGCATATAGAAGGTTCTCAGTTTATAATGTGTATAAATGACCATTGAATCACATGCAGGGCTGCAGTCTGATTAATCTACCATACAGTAGAGAGAACCAAAACTCAGAGATTGGGATTTGCTGTTGGTTGTCTTACAGCATGGCCAGTTACCTATGATGGAATGAGGAAGGCGGGTGGGGGTCATAGAGAACTAACCTGTCCGCCAGGCTAGGATTGCACTAGGATCGCTGGCCTGCATGCTAATGGTGAAGATGCAGCCTGGCCAGCATGGGTACAGCAGTGTCTGATCGTTCTGAGATTAAACAGCAACACAGAAGGATCCAAGACAGAGTAGTAGGATGTCTCCATGGGTAGATGAGTGCAGCAGCAAGAACTTTAGATGGGACGATGCTCAGACGTCCAGAAAGGCAGCCTTCGGACACCTGGGAGTTGTAGCTCCAGACATTGGGTAAGGGTGCTTGGCAAGTCTGTAGGATGGGGTGCCTCGAAGATTCTTGGGCAGGGATTCATCAACAGGGACCAGGCAGAACTTCAGTGACAAGAACCTGGGTAATGGATCAGAACTGTCGTTTGTTGGAATGAGGCAATGCCCAGGGGACAGACAGTGATGCTGCTGAGCCCAAGTTAGCCTCTGGTCAAGATGGGTCTTGGGAAATGACAGAACTGAGTTGCTGGTCCCTGTCGTGGGGAGGGGATAGAATGGGATGTAACAGCTGGAAGCCAGGCATCATTGTCTATCTTGAAAGCAGACTTACTACCACTTGGGTAAAAAATTTAGAGTAATTTCTAGAGATGTCAGTGGACGTTGCTCCAAAAGTTCTTTAGTTTCTTCAGGGATGACGTAGGTTCTCTCTCCCTGCTCCCTTCTCTCTGTCTCTCTGTTCTCTCTCCCCAGCTTATTTAAATTACTGCGAGTTGACATTTAGCTAAGAAGCTTTATCAGAATTTGTGAGAGGAAGGAACTGTTTGTAACGGAAAATAATATTCACTAGATTATAGTTGCTTTAATTTGGGTTTAGTCATGATATTTAATTTGTTTTGAAATTTCAAATCTCAATAAAAAGATTTTAATGTTTACCAAAAGGGACATAGATTTTTATTTTACTTTATGATTTTGGAGACAAAGTCTCCCCCTGTTGCCTAGGCTGGAGTGCAGTGGCGCGATCTTGGCTCACTGCAACCTCCGCCTCCCAGGTTCAAGCAATTCTCCTACCTCAGCCTCTGGAGTAGCCGGGATTACAGGCCCACACCACCACGCCTGGCTCATTTTTGTACTTTTTGTAGAGACAGGGTTTCGCCATGTTGGCCGGGCTGGTCTCAAACTCCTGGCTTCAAGTGATCCGCCCACTTCAACCTCTCTAAGTACTGGGATTACACGTGTGTGAGCCACCATGCCTGGCAGGACATACATTTAAAATGGTCGTGAAGCACCATTTAAGGCTGTCTCTTCTAAGGAACCCTCCCTCGCTTTCTGTCAATGAGCTCCCTTCATGGACTTACTGCTGCTCCTTTACCACAGGTTCTAGCTCCATATTGTTCTTTCTTCCTCTTTCTGCATGGTACTTCCCAGCTAGATCAGTGTTCCCCATGGGGATGACTTTGCTCCTACCAGTCTCTCCTCTAAGGAACACTAAGCAGTGTCGGGAGATATTTTTGGTTGTCACAACTGTGGGAGTGGGGGGGTGCTCCTGGCATGTAGTGGGTAGGGGCCAGGGATGCTATTAGACATTCTACAATGTGCAGAACAGCCCCCCACAACAAGGGATCATCCTGTCCAAAGATCAATAGCGCTTCTGTTGAGAAACTCTGAGCTAGACTGTAAGCATATTATGAGCTGAAGTAATGTCTTAGCATTCTACTCCCCCGATTCTTGCAAAATAATAATCACTGCTAGCAACTAACATTGATCAGATTCTTATCATGTACCAGGTATTGTTCCAAATGCTTCCTGCGTATTTACTCAATCTTTTTCCTTAAGAATTCTTGTTATCCCCTTTTACTAAAACTGATCAATATGGGAAAACTGGAACGTGAGAAAACTGAGACCTGAGAGTGTTAAGTAACTTGCCCAAGGTCACACATCTGGTAACAGCTGAAGCTGCTCGGTAGTAGTAAGAATAATAGTAGTACCAGTAGAATTTTTATTAAATCAAGAGCTTTGCACATATTGACTCATTTCATCTTTGCCACAACCCCATGGAATAGATATTCTTTAATATCCATTTCACATATGCAGAAACTAGGACTCAGTAGAACTTGGCTTGTATTTAGGAATTTGTATATTTCTTAGATCAATGTCTATTTTCCCCACTGCATTGTAATCCAAAGAATGTGACGATCTTGCTGATCTGGTGGATCTTATGGTAACCCCACTATTCAGCCCTGGGTCTGGCAATACTGCAGATGCTAAGTGATGAAGGGAAAAGAGAATGAAGCGTCAGGGTGTTGGATGCCCATGTGTATTAGTCAAGGTTCTCTAGAGGGACAGAACTAATAGGATATGCATACATGAAAGGAAGTTTGTTAAGGAGAATTGAGTCACTCAGCCACAAGGTAAAGTCCCACAATAGGCCATCTGCAAGGTGAGGAGCAAGGAAGCCAGTGGCGGGTTAGTCCGAGACCCACAGCCTTCAGTCTGTGGCCAAAGGCCCGGGAGCCCCTGGCAAACCTCTAGTGGAAATCCAAGAGTCCAAAAGCTGAAGAACTTGGAGGCTGATGTTTGAGGGCAGGAAGCATCCAGCACAGGAGAAAGATGAAGCCAGGAAGACTCAGCAAGTTTGCTCTTCCATCTTCTCCTGCCTGCTTTATTGTAGCCATGCTGGCAGTTGATTTAGATGGTACCCACCCAGATTGAGGGCGAGTCTGCCTCTCCTAGGCCACTCACTCAAAATGTTTATCTCCTCTGGCAGGACCTTCAGACACACACCCAGAAATAATACTTTACCAGCTATCTAAGCATCCTTCAGTCCAATCAGGTTGACAGTCAATATTAACCATCACACCGTGCATTGGGATTTGCTGTTGGCCTCCAGGCAGTTGAGGCCTAGCTGTGGCTTGGTCAATGTGCTGTGTTTTCCTTGCCCTGATGCATTCCTGTGGTTCCTTCTTTCCAGTGGACCTCAAAACTGCCCCGTGAGAAGATCTGGTCCTTATCACTATACAGGGTCCCCAAAATGATGGAAGTTTATTGAGAGTTCTCTGGTTTCACCTGGGGCTTGTCAAAACAAGGACAGCATCTCATCTCTAGCAGCTAAAAAGCTCATGACTATGTTAATCCCCAGATTTTCAGGCACCTTCGAAAGCCTTATGACTTGCTCTCAGAGGAGGCAAGGGTTTTCCTGCTGCTGGATGCTCACGTCCCTGCCTAATGAAATTTGATGACACATGAGGCTAGGTAGAGATGCTTTTCTTTTCTGTCTGATATCTGGATATTTTCAGAACCTAGATAATTTTATCCTATTTATATCAAACATGCAGGTAACTCTAGACTTTTATATCTGTATTATTTCTGGGGAGATATAATATGATTATGAATGACAGTAATTGACATTACATGCTTTAATTACATTTCCTTTGCCATGAATCAAAACCTTTTAGTTCAGTCCTACAGTGCTATTTCTAGATTTCTCTTTTACGTACGCTAATGCATTAGGCAGTAGGTACGACATAAATTCATTTTTACAAAGTCTACATCCTGTAGATGAAATGAAAAAATGTGTGTAAAAGGCTCAACTTAACAGTTACATAATAGTTATGAATCCAAGAATGTTACCTAAATTTGCATGCATACTCTGTATTTTGTAGCCCCATTCTTCAAGGGGCTCTTTGAAGAATATTGCGCTTCTTAGATGATCATCATAAGCCAATGATCCTGAAAAGAGCCCTTTTTCAAATGATCATGGGTGATGTGGTAATTACATCTCAGGATTCCTCCTTCTAGAGCTTTTAGGGGATCTGTGGAGGCTTAGACTTTTGTCCTTTTCCAAAAGGGAGGAGTACCCCAGATAGTCTCCTGCTGCCACCACCCGCCTGCCCCACTCCAGCAAAATAAAACAAACCCTTCATCTATCATCCGGAGCTAGCAGTCTCCTAGAGAGGACTAAACTAGGAAGGTCTGGGTATCAATTCCCCCAGGCCTAACCCCACCCTTCATTTTTGGGTGCACCAAGTACCTTGCCTTGGAAAATGCACCTGAAACTGCAGGGCTCTTGAGCATCCTTGAGGACCTCTGCAGCCCTCAGAGAACACTCCACACCTTGGTCTTGAGGGTCAGACAGAGCAGGAAGGAAGAGTCCCCTGTGGATTCTAGCCACAGTGCCTCCTTCCAAATGAGATTTTCCATAAGTCTGATTTTCAGCAAGACCACTTTCGTACCCTTGCTCAGTCTCTCCCCACCCCTGAGGCAGGGTGACTTTGGCACAGTGTCCTGGAGGACAGACCACAGTGGTTGGCATCCTTGCTGAGCCCACTAAGATTGACTGTCTTGGGAACCAGTCCTGAGTCTCTACAGGGCTACTCCACAGGGAGCAGATGAACTAGTCCCAGCACCTAAGCAATCCATTTAGCCCAGGGCCAGTGCTGCTCATCTCCCTGCCTTATCTGCAAGCAGAAACAGGTGTATGCTTCCAGGGCCTGCCTCCCAGGCAGGGCTTTGCATTAAAGCAACCAACCAGCAAACCTAAAGGGCCAGAATGACAGTTATTCAAAAATGAGAAAGTTTTCTTCTTTAATGCATGCCTAAGATGACACACTTGTGCTTAGAAAAGTGTATGTAAATGCCCTCCTCTCCTAGGGGGAGAGCCTGTCCTAGTAGTTAGATCTTCATGATCTTCATGAACTAACTACTGGTTTAGGTTATCTCACCTGATAGGACAGGCTGTCCCCACAACAATTGAGAAAAAGCTTTGAGGGCACAGCAGGGCCACTCTGTGTCCAAGGTGGCCTAGAGGGTCGCCCAGCTACATCCACAACTTGCCTCTGCCTTTGCAGATACCCATGACACTGAGTCTGTGAGTCAGCTAAGAAAGCTCACATCCCTGAGGTGAGACGCATTTCTTAGTAGCCCCCAGCATTGAGTACCCAGCCCAGCCTCCACCCCTACCCTGCTCTACAGATAACTCAGATAACCTCATTGAGGTATATACCTCGAATGAGCAGAAACAAGCAGGCACTTCAGATTTCAGGTTGCCAAGAGGAAAGATGCAGAATCCTGCTTGCTTTGCAGCAGGTCTGTGAGTCTCAAGTGGCATCGTATTAAATTATATAGGCAGCCACTTGTTTGCAACTGACGCACTGAGCTGAGAGTTGTGCTGAGCAGGAGGCATTTTCTTCGGGAAGCATTTGAGAAGATCCTATAGCTTCACAGACCTCCAGTTGATCTGGAAGCAGAAGGGTGTGGGAAACCCCAGGGAGGGGGTCAGCTCTGGGCGGAAATTGCCATGATCACCATGAAATCCTAGACCATGGGCTGTGGGGCACTTTGCTCTCAAGGTAGGTCAGAGCCTGAACAAGTTGCACATGCTGTGGTGGGAGCGATTCTTTGTTGGGGGGTACCCTGGCCGGCTCCCTGCCCCTCTTTGGGGTTTGGGTTTCTGAGATGGTGAGTGCTCTTCCTCTTGCCTCTGAAGGGTTTTTATGTCATCCTGGCCTGCCATATTGTGGCTCTGTTGTTAGAGGTAGCTATGGGGGGTGGGGGTGGGTGTCTGATATTTAGGGGTAGGAGGGAAGGGGTGAAGGACTTATGGAAGAAAAGATTTACTTAATTTTACTGCTTGCTGTCCTGTGCTCCTATGTAATGGCAAATATAATCAGGGATTCTGAAACAATACAAAGGAGCTTTGGGCCTTTGTGAGCTATGAGCCTGCTACCTGCTTTTCCCAAGACCTGACAGCCAGCTGTACTCCATAGCTGGAACAGAGAGGGTGTTGTCGTTCTCATTAGTGACAGTGATAGGAAAAGTACAAGTATCTTACTTTAAGAGCTCCTAATCTGTAATGGCTAATAGACTCTTCCAATTCTCCCATATAGTTTGGAATAGATTAAAACAGAAACTGAGATGGGTTTTATTGATGCACATACAAGTTCTTGACAAGATTTTCCATTCAGCTTCCACCCATAGGTTAAACATGGTTTTGAAAATTCACGTTTGGGTTGATGGCTGAGCTGAAATGCCTCCCTGTGGATTTTGACAGGTTAAAGGTTATATCAGTTTGGGCTGGCTCCTTGATTGGTTCTGAAAACACACATAATTAATAAAGGAACAAAAAGGGTGGCCCTAAGCAACCTTCAACCACAGGGGAGCCCAAGGAATGGCCATGGTGAGCGAGTCCTCTTGGTTCCCCTGAAGACATATAGGGGTGGGGGGGACACAGCTTCTCCCTGGGGTCTGTTGTGCTGTCATCACAGATTAGCAGCCCCTTCCTAATAGATGAATGTATAAACCACAAATCCATCCTTGGCTCCCTCCAGGAAAGCATTTGTATTGAAGGTCACAACCAGAGAAGACACTAACTTGTGGGGAAAGCAGGAGACTTTGAGAGATCCAGAGGTCACAAGCAACCCCTGGAAGCTCCTCAATAGAGCTGGATTTTGCCCTTAGATCCAGGAAGTGGGCAGAGCAGATACTAAGGGAAGAAGGTGGTGAGAGGACCATGGGCTGCTACTCATGGAAAAGAGCCCTTTCACTGTTTCACCTGCATTTCAGTGGAGACCAATGGAGATGGACATTTTCTCTAATATTGACTAAATAGTATAAATTTTTTCTTTACACAAATTGCCACTTAATGTAATTTGTTGACTCTCCTTAGGGGCTTTGATAAACTTTCATTATGGATTTTGACAGTAAAGTCATTATATATTAAATATCCATGCCTGCTATGTTAGTTGAATACTTTTTTCAGACGGACATTATTCTGAATCTGAAAAGCTTCTTGCCTTGATCTGCCTCCTTGTGTTGTAAAACAAACCTGTGGGTGACTTCTGCTTTACCCCCACAATCCAGTTCTAAAGTATCATTAAAAAAAAAAAAAAAAAAGAACTTCTGACTATGGAAAACTTCTAACAAATACAAATGTAGAAAGAATAGTGTAATACACCCCCAATGCACCCAGCAGCCAATCAATCCATGGCCCATCTTTGCTTCACTCACACTTCCCATGTGCCTCTCTGCCCCAACTAGATGATTATTTTGAAGTGGTTACCAGATATATCATTTTAGCATGTATTTATAGCTCTTAAAAATAAGGATCCTTTTTTAGAAACACAACTATATTACATGTAGAAAAATTAATAATTCCTTAACATGTTCAGCTATTGAGTCTCATAATTTTGATTTTTCATCAGGCATGAGTCACCATGCCCAACTTTTAATTATTTTATTTTTCTGATTATTGTTATTTATTATTTTTCTGGTTTGTTAGAATCAAGATTGAAATAAGGCCCATGCATTGCAGCTGGTGGACATCCTGTCATGTCTCTTCTATTCCTGGAAATGTATTTATTACATAAACCTGTAGAGTTTTCTGCACTCTAGACTTTGCTACTGTATCTTTAGCATATTCCTCTGCCTCTTGCGTTTCCCAAAAACTGATGGGTAGATCTAGAACTGATGGTGATGTGTCACTTCAGGGAGGATGGGGAAGCATTACTTCTGGTTGTCTCTCTTTTTGTGATGTTAGGAGCCATTGATGATCATTGCCTAATTAATCCATTAGGGATTTCCAAGTGGCGATACTCTCATTCATGCATTCCATCATTATTTATTAGCTGAAATACCTTGTAAACATTTCCTCATTAAGTATTTGACTAGCCAGAGATACGTTTCGATTTACAAAGATAGGATACATGTTAGATTATTTCTCTTTATTTACCAGTTTTCAAAATGAGCGGGTTTCCTAGCATCCTCCAGAGGTAACTAATGATGGGTTGTATATTGTTTTTCTAGTGTCATTATTAACTCTTGGATTTAAATATTTTTTATGTGTTTTGGTCCATTGCTGATATCCTTATTAATGCTCAAATTTTTCTGTCTTTGGCCAGTGGAAGCCGCCTTGATACAACCCTCTCTAGTAGAAATCCATAGCTTGCTGGTTTCTAGCACCAATCTATGGCTTATTGGTTTCTGGTTCCAGGCTATTCTCATATATTTTCTGCTCTCTATGTTTTTAGATCCAAAATCAGCCATTTTTCCAAGGAGCTCTGATTGCTTTTAGTGGATAATAGCATTCATGTTTATTTAGAGACCACAGTCCAGGTGCTGTGAGAATTGAGCAACATTTTTTTTCTGCTTCTTGCCACCTCTGAAACGTCACCTCAACACGATTTCCACTCTCAGCACCACCACCCATTGCAGCCCCCAGGCCACCACACCATCTTCCTCTGTCCTCAAGTGTCCAGCTTCCAGACTCCATAACACCCATAAAACATTCCTTCTCCAACCTGCCTGAGTACTTTGACTATGCCACTTGTTCCAAATGTCCTTCAATGTCATGAAACATTATGTGGGCCTTTTCTAGTCCCTCTTTTACCCCGCTGTCTCTTTGAAACCCAAAACAAGGAGATAGTTGATAATTTCTTAAAGTCTCCTTCAACTTTGTTTTTGAGCTCTCATGGCTTGCCAAGTCATTCTTACTTCACCAGGTCATCACTGAGCAGTCCTTCCCTCCCTCCCTGTATGTATGCATTGTTGGCATGTACTGAGAAAAGGTAGGGGAAGGGTAAACCAAGAAAGGATGCTTACGAAGGCGTGCGCTACTGTGCTGGGCATTTCACAGGTGCTGTGTCATCTAAGCTTCATTATAAACCTGTGAGCTAAGTATCATGATTCCCGTTTTAGAGGGGGATCAAGTTAAGTAATAGGCAGAGCTGGGATTAATCCAAGATCTCCCTTTCTCCAGAGCCCAGGCTAACTTAAACTGTATCATCAGGTGGTATATATCCTATGAAGACTTCTGCTTGAATGGATCCATTAGGGAACCTGTTCCCAGCCATCCTACAAACTTGTAAAACTCTGCTTGTATCTTGTGACTCCCCATTGCTTTCAGGATTAAACTCCTACTTGGTATGCTCTGGCTTGTATGACCTTGACTTAACTCGGTATCAATACTCCACGGTTGCATTACCCTCCAGCCAGCCTTCGCCAAAATGTTCCCTGTTCTCATGTCTCCAGTTTTGTTGTATGTCTTGCTCCCTCTTCACCTGGTGAGCTCCTAATCCCCTTTAAGAAGCAACTGAAGCATGTCCTCCCTCATGAGGTCCTCCCTGATTTCCACTTTCAGATGACTTAACTGATACCCCCTGGCTCCCATAGAGTACTGTGCCGTACTCTGGGGCTGATTCTTTTTCATCCCTTTTACCCTAAGACATAGCACAGGGCCTGACCTGGGAACACGGGTCACCAGTGTTGTTAAATGCATATTTAAATGAATAAGCCTGTACCAGCTACCCAACACGTGCTCACATGGGTAAAATGTTATCTTCTTTGAAATGGTTTTTACAGTTTCTTATGGCCTTTGCCACTTTACGCTTATATTGTGCATGTTTATTTTTGTCTACAAGCTAAATTATGCCCTAGGCCTAGAAGATGCAACTGGAATGAGGCTCCCAACACATTGCCTTGCACGTAGTCAAGACTCAATAATTATCCATTGAATCGAATCAAATGGAAGGTTGTACAAAAGGAAGCTATAGTGGAAGTGTCAGGCATGCAATCAGCAGAACGTCAGACAGGCAGTTAAAGCATCTTCGATTTACTACAATTTCTTTTAATAGGTTCTCTGTACAGATTTGCTGTCAACATGAATTGTTGGTTTAGAAAAAAAAATCAAAGTGCTGCCATGGCTCTTGTGCTGCACAGTGACTGGCAATGTTTTGCCATTTCCAGTGCAGTAGTCCACAGATTTCCAGTTGCCAACAGGGCTTGGTCATTCATGCTGAAGAGGCCTAAGTTATAAGCAAAAATGCTTCACAGTAAATGTCCTGAACCCCTACTCTCAGAACCAGCACACGTTCACCCTCTCTGCTTCCTCCATTGTTGCCTCAGTTCCTCTGCCTTCCCCCATTCCAGCTTCTCTTCTTAAAGCCCAGACCCTCTGATGATTAACGCCCTGGCTCTGGTGTAGAAGGGAGATCTGTGTATTTGGATGTGGGACTCCGCTGGAAGGGGAAGGCTGCTCAGGGCCAGCGCTGACAGACCACTCATCCATTCGGAAAATATGTATTTAGCACGCATTGTGTGTCAGGAGCTGGCAGGACAGTGGTGCGCAAGGCCTCAGTCCTCTTGGCCCACTCAAAATAGTGTGGGAGACAGGTGTTCTTCAGATATGCACACAGATGCACAACTGCAAACTGTGGTGAGTGAGATAGAAGAGCAGAGATCTGTCCACAAAAGGGTCTGGCACTGCCTTTGCCATGAAGCCCTCCCGGCAGTGTGACGCTCACCTGGAGGTGCTCCTTCCTCACTGGAGCTAGGCCTGCGTCCGCCCTCAGCCCACCGAGACTGGGGACATGTGTGACTGCGAGCTCCTGGGCCCAGGGTTCATTCTTTCCTAGAATAGTGTATGGCATACAGTAGGTGCTCAATTATTGTGTAAGACTGGGAGGAAGGGAATGAGCACATTTTACACGTCCTTATTCCATCAGATGAAGGAGTCACCGGCTTCCCCCAGTGCTGTGATCATGATTGTATTAATATAATGCACAAGCTCCAAAACTTCAGCTCAGTTCCCACGAAGGTGTCTCTTCCCAGAAGAGTTGTGAAGCATGAAGTAATGAATAGAGAGTCCTCAGCACAGGGCCTGGCCCCAGGTGTTTTCCCAGGACAGTGTCATACCCTACTGAGAGTGAGCTGCCCAGCCAGCATGGCCTGTATTTTCTCAGACCAGACTGAGTCAGGCCAGGAACAGGATTGATGTCCTGATCATCTCAGCATGGGCTTCCATAGAGTCAGGACTGAGGAAATGTCTATTTCTGCACGACACTGGCCTAGTGTCATATACAAAGAACAGGATTCTGCAACCTGCTCATTCTTGGTTGCTTCGTCCTTGGAGGAAAAGAGCATGTTGTGTTCCCAGATTTGCTCCTAAAAATATACTCCCTTAACTCCCAGCCAGTCTCCTGTGATTTCTCTCCTGGGAAAAGGGGAGAAAGACTCTGGCCCCCAGTTCTCTGGGTGGGCACAGCAGATGCTTGTGCACCCCACACTGTACCCCCTCTGTGTCAGCTGCACTTTGGGAGACTGTGGTCTACACAGCAGAGTGCCAGTTTCTCACACTTCCGCTTTTCTGTCTCAAGGCTCTAGCTTCTGAAGCCCACTCAACCTGCACTCAGCACAGCCTGGAAGTGTGACGAGACAGAGCTCCCTGGGGGCAACCTCAAATAATAGGAAAGTCTCCTTGAGACACTTTTTGCAGTTTCTCAGAGAGCCCCAGTAGGGAGTAAGCCCCAGTTACCCACAGGTGACCAGCGGAGAAACCCACCTTTATTGCCTCTTTTTGGGTCTATCATACTCTCTTTGTTCTTCTTTCCTTTCCTGGGATTTCTTTCCTGCTTTCAAGCAACTCCAAACTAAGACATTGGAGAAAGGAGACAACTCACTGTTAGAATCATCCTCTAGGGATCTTTTCGGGGAAGTCACTGAAGTTTTCTGGATGTTGGCTTCCTTACCGTGAAAGAGAAAGAATATAGCCTGTGCCAGCTGGGCATGGTGGCGTGAGCCTGTAATCCCAGCACTTTTGAGCCCAGCAGTTCGAGATCAGCCTGGGAAACATGGTGAAACCCTGTTTCCACAAAAAAATACAAACATTAGGTAGGCATGGTGGAATATGCCTGTAGTCCCAGCTACTCAGGAGGCTGAGGTGGGAAGATCACTTAAGCCCAGAAGGTCAAGGCTGCAGTGAGCTGTGATCACACTACTGCATGCCAGCTTGCGTAACAGAGAGAGACCCTGTCTCCAAAAATAAAAAGAAGAAGAAAGAATATAGCCTGTGCCCTAACTCTCATCTAGGACTGTGCACGAGTTCTCAGAGGCCCCACATTCCTTGATGGTCTGCCTGTGAGCACCCACTCACCCCTTGTAGCTGGGAAATGACTCAACTGTCCCCTTCCAAAAACTGGAAACTACATAAACATCCAACAGTCACAGAATGGTTATGTACGGTGTGTACCTTCAGTAGAAATTGAGAAGCCACTTAAAGTGATATTTCTAATGGCATATAGAAATATAACAAGATTATATGACCTGGAAAAAGCAGGCTATAGAACTACGAGTATCCAGTATGTTTTAAAACTATGGATAAAACATAGACACGCTTGTGAGAAAATATGACATGTTAGAGTTTAACTCTAAGCAATGGGATTATTTTCTTTTTCAAAATATTTTCCAAGTTATCTTGAAGAACATGTTTTTCTTTTATAGTCAGAAAAAAATCCACCATTATTTAAAACAAACAAAAATACTGCTCAGATATCACCTCCTTTTTAATCTGGCCTTGCAGGGACTGAGCCTCCATAGAATGACCGGGCAACCCCTAGGGCTTAGCTTATGCAAGATTATTGTCCATTAAACTTTCTCCAGGCTTTACATGGGAATACAGAAGTGACTGTGTTCCCATGCCTTCACAACGAATGAAGTTTGCAAAAAATGGCGTGATATGTATTTTCAGGCCTTTTTTAGAGATATGCGTTGTGTTTGGGGTGTATTTCCTCTGCCTAACCTAATGGATAAAACATTTTCATATAAAAAGCAAAAGTTGCCACATAAAACTGGGACAACATAGTGTTAAGGATGGGAGCTCTGGAGCCAGCTGGCTCAGGATCAAACTTGGGCTGTGTGGCCTTGGTCAGATTATATAACCTCTCTGGGCCTAATTTTCCTCATCTGTAAAATGATGATAATAATAGTAGCTACTCATTGGATTGTTGCAAAGATTACATGAGTTAATACATGTAAAAAAAAAGTGTCATATTGATGCACCTGATACAAGGGACATACAATGTGTGTGCGCTCTCACCATCACTGTCAATCACAGGAGAGAGTTTCCACAAACAGTGCTCTTCAGGGTAAACCACCGACTCTTCAGACAAAACCCAGAATTGACCCACCAGTGACTCGATCCAACCAGAACACAGCATGTCTGTTTGCTTCCTAGCCCCACCAAGAGCTGTCTCCAAGGAGGCTTAGGAATTCAGTGGACTAGTAGTGGATGTGGCACTTTTTAAGCAGCATTGAGCCATGGCAAAAATGAATGACTGGCTGTTCGGGACTGATAAATAAGGAGGGTATAGACATGAAGGTGAAAGAGCCACAGAAAATGAGATGAAGAGAGGAAACTCAGGTGATGTGCGAGTGAAGATGAAGGCCAGTGAGGTGACAAGGCTGCACCAGGTGCCTCTTGTGCCTGAGTGGCGTTTGCCTAGGGCCTTGCTGACAGCGTGTGGCTCCAAAATGCTCACCTATTGCTGCCTCCATCCTGGAAGAGCACGCTGCTCTCAGGACTTGGTTCAGAACTGTGTGAGCGCCCTCATATTGCATTGCAGTTTATGGGAATGGAGTGTCCCCCCTCCCCACATTAAAATATCCTCCAGGTACTTAGCAAGTGCTTATCAGGTGCCTGGCACTGTGCTGGGCTCTGAGGGCCACCAAGGTGGCTGCCCTTCAGGAACCAATCAGCTCCGGAAGGCAGGTACATGTCTTTGTATTCATAGCTCCTGGTCCATCTCCTGGCACCAGAGATGCCCATACATGCTTATGAATCAGTGAGATAAGTAATGCCAGCTCCACCCTGGCTGTCCTTGGTTTAGGTGGCTTATTGTATGTATTTTTCATATGTAATTTGCCAGCTTACCCGGTCAAGTTCTGTGTTCTCCCCAAGGTCATTACAAATGCTTAGGGCATGTGGCCACACACACATGCATACCCATGCCCAAAGGCATGGCACTTCTGCTCTAAGTAGGAGCAGACTTTCAAACCAAGGAAAGGATTCTGGCTCTCAATCTAAAAAGATAACAGGGGATGGCATGGCAAAAGACAAACAGTGATGAATATTGCTCCCTGGGCCTTCTGTGCCTGTTTTGTGTTTAAATTTAACTCCCATGGCTTACTTGAGACTTCAACCAATGTTTCACCTCCAATTGTTTGACTGTCTGAAGCCAGCCAATGGTGCTTCCATATCCTTCAGTGCCTGTGAGCAATTGGAGGGCAGCCGTGTCACGTGTTTGGCTCAACAGTGAATAAGTGCCTAAGGGCCATTTGCTTGGCAGACTTCCAACTCTGCAGAGCCTATGAAACTGAACAAAACAAAGACGGGTGGAAACTGTAGGACTTGGGACTGTAGATCCTGCTGTTAGCTCCCATCGCAACACCAGCCTCTAAGTTCCCTTTTCTGGCTGTGCTCAAAGGGCTGTATGTCAACCTTGGTGACTGAACAGCTGCGTCAAGTACGAGAGTTTGGTGAGACCCCAACAGTCTGCTAGGGCTACCGAGAGCTGGCTCCCATGTTTACCTGAAGCCACGTATTATGACCGCTGAAGTAAGTATCCTTTTTGTTAAAAGTAATAAAATTTCTCTTGTTTAAGGGACTGGGTTGGGGGGGGGTACGGATTTTGCATTTTCCTTTGGCAATCTCACATGGAAAAAAAAAAATGAATTCACATGTTGTAGGGAGGGGTGAGTATTAAGAACAGAACTTGTTCCCTTAACAGAAAAAGCTATTGTAGTCTGAATACTCACCCTCCCAAAGAGGTCCATGCTGTATTCCCTAGAATCTGTAAATATGTTACCTTATGTGGCAAAGAGGAATTTCAGTTGCTAATCAGCTGATCCTAAAATAGGGAGATTGGCCTGGATTATCCAGGTGCGCTCAATAATCACAAGCAACTTAGAAGAGGAGATTAGTGTATGCAGTGAGAGGGATTTGACTGTCGCCCCCACTGCTGGCTTTGAGATGGAGGAAGGGGACCACAGACCAAGGAATGAGGGCAGCCTCTAGATGCTAGAAAAGGAAAGAAAATGGATGACTCCCTAAGCCAGTAGAAAGGAACACAGCCCTGCTGACGCCTTGACTTTAGCCCAGTGAGACCCATTTGGTCTTCTAACCTGCAGGTCTACAAGGATAATAAATTTGCATTGTTTTAAGCCACGAAGTTTTTGCTACTATGGCAGTAGAGAACTAATACAAAAGCCCATAGTATAAAGACCTCCATAGGGCACCATGGACAGAGGCAATTCCACAGAAAAATCATTGAGGAGACCACCGAACTTTCAGTGACACTTGTACTAGTGGGACAGATCCCTTCTTAATAAAGTAGAAATGACTCTACCAGGCATCCCTAAGTTAGGAGGAAGCTCTGTCTTCTCCTCACTTTTCTCATCTCAGCCCCGGAAACAACAACAAACTTTGAGTTCAGTTGAGAATGAGTACAGCTTGCGCTGTAGTGATCTTTGGGCTTTGCCTCCTGTCCAAATGCTTCTACCTACAGAGCTCAGTCAGATAAATGACCACTACCTCTTTGGTGATGGGAGGAAACATTTGTGTCTCATAAAATCATGGATTTCCAACTCCCTTCATGAACACTATATATTTTTAGGATAGTTTTAGATTTACAAAAACATTACGAAGGTAGTGCAGAGTTTTTGTTTATCCCACACCCAGATTTCCCTCTTATTAACATCTTACGTTAGTATGGTACATTTCTTAAAATTAATGGACAGTAGTGATACATTACTAACACTTATTGACATATTGTTACTTTTATTATATTACTAGTATTATTGATAGTACTATATTATGTCTAAATCCATAGTTTATTCAGATTTCTTTAGCTTGGACTTAACGTACTCTATCTGTTCCACATTACGTTTTGTCTTCATGTTTCCTTAGGCCTCTCTTGGCTGTGGCAGTTTCTCAGACTTTTGTTTTATGACTGACAGTTTTGAGGAATACTGGTCAAGTATTTTTTAGGGTGTCCTCCTGTTGGAATTTGATATTTTTTCATGCTTAGGCTATGGTTATGGGTTTCTGGAAGGAAGGTCCCAGAGGTAAAGTGGCATTTTCATCACATCATACCAAGGGTACATAACATCAGCATGGTTTATGACTGTGCATGCTGGTCTTGTTTACCTGGCCAAGGTGGTGTTTGTCACGTTTCTCCACTGTAAAGGCATACTTTTTTCTCCTTCCTATACAGTACTCTTTGGAAGGAAGTCAGTAGATGCAGTCCACACATAAAGAATGGGGAATTATGCTCCATTCTTTCAGAACAGAGGATCTATGTAAATTTGAAATTCTGCATAGATTAGTCTCTTCTCATCCATGTGTTAATTTATTCAATTATTTATATCAGTATGGATTCACAGATTTTACACCTTAGATTATTATAATCCAATACTACTTTATTTTGTTATTCAAATTGTTCCAACTTCGCCCGCTCTTTCAATCAGTTCTAGTGGGCCTTCGATATCCCTCTTCCAGCTCCCACCCCCCCGAGTACTTACTTCCTTTCTGGCTCCAAGTTTATCTCATATATTTTCTCTGCAGTCCTAGAATCAGCCATTTTCCAAGGAGCCCTGGTTACTTTTATTGGAGAATAGGACTAGAAAGGAACATTTGGGCTCTATGTACATTCATTGTTACTTGAGTATTGATACATCTAGGCCCTCTCAGTTAACACAGTAAGGAAATATATGTGTGTGCACTAATTTATGTAAATACTTAGAAATATATGCACATATCTTGTAACCATCTATATCCATATTAAGGTAAACATAAGTTCATACTGATGTCTCTAACTCCAGTGCTTTACCACATGGACCATCCTAGCTTTCTCCCCTTGTTTATCTGTAACCTCTCACTCCAGTGAGAAACCTGGCTCTTACCATCCACTATCCATTTACTTAATCGTTCAATTCCAGTATACACGTATAGCAGTATCAGCATTGTTAATCCATACCCTATGGGAACAACTTTATCAACTAGAGTGCAGTGCTTAGGTACAGTTCCTTTTGCCTTTGATCTTACAGAATCATCTCATTTCCAAAGATACTTAAGTTAGTACCATTCCCATCACCCCTTTCAGTGAGATCATCTCATACGTTTGTAATACAGTTAGATTCTATTGTCACAATCTGCATTCCATCCTTGGGTCCTCTAACCTTCTAAATGATTTTTTAATTTGCTTACATTAAGGTTTAGTCCTTGCTATGATTTGAATATTTGTCCCCTCTGAAACTTGTGTTCAAACTTAATCCCAATGTGGTAGTACTGAAAGGTGGGGCCTTTAAGAGGTGATTGAATCATGAGAGCCATACCTGGATTAATACAGTGGTCTCCAACCTTTTTGGCACCAGGGACCAATTTCATGGAAGACAGTATTTCCATGGACACGGGGCTGGGTAGGGGGTAGTTTTGGGATGAAACTGTTCCACCTCAGATAGGCATTAGATTCTCATAAGGAGCGCACAACCTAGATCACTTGCATGCACAGTTCACAGTAGGGTTCACGTTCCTGTGAGGATCGAATGCTGCCACTGAGCTGACAGGAGGCAGAGCTCAGGCAGTAATACTCACTCACCCACTGCTCACCTCCTAGTTCCTAACAGCCCATAGACCAGTACTGGTCCATGTTCTAGTTCACAGCCTGGAGGTTGGGGACCCCTAGATTAATCCATTGATGGATTAATTAATTATCATGGAGTGGGACTGGTGGCTTTATAAGAAGAGGAAGAGATATGTGAGCTGGCACACTCAGCCTCTTTGCCATGTGCTGCCTCAGGACCCTGCAGAGAGTCCCTACCAGCATAAAGGCCCTCATTGGATGTGGTCCCTCAGCGCCTCCATAACTGTAAGAAATAAATTTTTTCCTTTATAAATTACGCAGTTTCAGACATTCTGTTACAAGCGACGGAAAATGGACTAAGACATTCCTTATGCTATAAATACCGTGTGTCTACCATTACAGTATCATACAGACCACTATCACTGCCTTAAAAATCTTCTGTGCTTTGCCTATTCAACATTTTCCTCCACTTATCTTTTTCCTTTCTCTAGTTTCACCTTTTCCAGAATGTCGTATAATTAGAATTGTACAGTATGTAGCCTTTTTAGACCAACCTCCTTGACTTAGGAATATCCATTTAAGGTTCTTTCTTTTTTTTTTTTTTGAGACAGAGTCTCACTCCGTCACCAGGCGCCGGGCTGGAGTGCAGTGGCGCGACCTCGGCTCACTGCAACCTCCACCGCCCGGGTTCAAGCAATTCTCCTGCCTCAGCCTCCCAAGTAGCTGGGACTACAGGCGCACGCCACCACGCCCAGCTAATTTTTGTATTTTTAGTTGAGACGGGGTTTCACCATGTTGACCAGGATGGTCTCGATCTCTTGACCTCGTGATCCGCCCGCCTCAGCCTCCTAAAGTGCTGGGATTACAGGCGTGAGCCACCGCGCCCGGCCCATTTAAGGTTCTTTCATGTCTCTTCATGGCTTTATAGCTCATTTCTTTTTATCACTAAATAATATTTTCAGATAGATGTACTACAGTTTATCTACTCACCTATTAGAGGATATCTGGGTTGCTTACAGTTTTGATTATGAATAAAGCTGCTATAAATATTCACATCCAGGGGTTTGGGTGAACAATGTTTTCAGATCATTCGGGTAAATACCTAGGAGCCTGACTGCTGGATTATATGGTAAAATTATAGTTTTGTAAGAAAACACCAAACTGTCTTCCAAAATGGCTCTACTATTTTGCTTTCCCACCAGCAATAAATGAAAGTTCCTGGTGCTCCACATCCCTTGCCAGTGTTTAGTGTTGTCAGTTTTTTGCATTTTAACCATTCTAATTGATGTCTAGTGGTATCTCATTGGTGTTTTCTCATTCCCTAATCACAGATGATAATGAACATCTCATATGCCTCTTTGCTATATGTACATCTTCTCTGGTGACATGCTTATTCAGATCTTTTGCCCATTTTATAGTTGGGTCATTTGTTTTCTAGTTCAGTTTTAAGAATTATTTGCATATTTTGCATACAAGTCTTATCAGATAGGTATTTTGCAAATATTTTCTGTCATCTATGCTTTATCTTTTCATTCTCTCAACAGTATATTTTATAGAATAGAAATATCAATAAAGCCCAATTCACCAATTTTTCTTTTATCGATTGTCCTTTGG
>PVKV010020800.1:0-38931 GCA_004027835.1 Alouatta palliata
TCGGCTCACCGCAACCTCCGCCTCCTGGGTTCAAGCAATTCTCCTGCCTCAGCCTCCTAAGTAGCTGGGACTACAGGCGCACGCCACCACGCCCAGCTAATTTTTGTATTTTTAGTAGAGACGGGGTTTCACCACGTTGACCAGGATGGTCTCGATCTCTTGACCTCGTGATCCACCCGCCTCGGCCTCCCAAAGTGCTAGGATTACAGGCGTGAGCCACCGCGCCCGGCCCTGATTTTAGTAGTTTTTAACATAATTCGATTTCTAATAATTTTTCCAATATTAGCTATTTTTAGTCTATTCTTTCATGTGTGCATAGACTAATTTAGTCAGATTTTAAAACATCTTTTCAAAATAAATTTTAATTTAGTAGATTAGATATCAATTCAGAGAGAATGGAAGTCTTTACTGAACTCATAACTTTTGATCCATGCACAGGATCTTTCTCTTACTGTTGTTTACTAATGCATTCTTCTGTCTTTATAGAATCTGAGCAGTTCTTGTTTTCTTTAGAGATTTTACAGTGTTGGTTATAATTGTGCACTTAATCTTTATTTTCCTTATACAGTAGTCCCCCCGATCAACTGGGAACATGTTCCAAGACCCCTGGTGGATTCCAGAAACTGCCAGTTAGTACCAAACCCTATATAGACTGTGCTTTATTCTGTACGTACATGCCATAATGAAATTTAACATATAAATTAGGCCCAGTAAGAGATTAATGACAATAACTAATAACAAAATAGAACACTTACATTTACGTGGATGTGATCTCTCACTCACTCTCAAAATGGTTTCTTGTACTGTACTTGCCTGTTTTCAGACAGAGAATTGACCTCCAATAAATGAAACCATGGAAAGCAAACCTGTGAATATGGGGAGACTACTGTAAAAGGGAAATTTTCACCTGATTATCGCTGGGTTTTAGGAAAACTATTAGTATGTCTATGTAAGTGTGTGTGGAGGAGTATATGTATATCTTCTAGTAACCATACACACACACATACACACACACACTCAAATGTGTATGTGTGTGTATTCTTTTTTCTTTTGACACAGAGTCTCCTTTTGTCACCCAGGCTGGAGTGCAGTGGGGTGATCTCGGCTCCTTGCAACCTCCGCCTCCCAGGTTCAAGTGATTCTTCTGTCTCAGCCTCCCAAGTAGCTTGGATTACAGGTGTGGTCCACCATACCTGGTTAATTTTTGTATTTTTAGTACAGATGGGGTTTTACCATGTTGGCCAGGCTGGTCTCAAACTCCTGACCTCAGGTGATCTGCCCACCTTGACCTCCCAAAGTGCTGGGGTTACAGGCATGAGCCACCACGCCTGGCCAACTGACCATAATAGTGATCAGTTCTAGAGGCTTTCAGGTAATTCCCATAGATATTCTAAGTAGACAATAATAACTTTTCCAATCACGATAATTTTGTCTCCTATGTTTTAATATTTTTAACGTTTATTTCTTCTACAACGTTTATTTCTTCTGCCAAATAATAATGGAAGAGCAGATACAAATACACTTGACTTTATTCCTGAATTTAATTTTTTTTTTCTTTTGAGACAGAGTCTTACTGTGTTGCTTAGGCTGGAGTGCAGTAGCACACGATCTTGGCTCACTGCAACCTCTGCCTCCCGGGTTGAAGTGATTCTCTGGCCTCAGCCTCCCAAGTATCCAGGATTACAGGCATGCGCCACCACACCCGGTGAATTTTTGTATTATAGTAGAGATGGGGTTTCACCATATTGGCCAGGCTGGTCTCAAACTCCTTACCTTAAGTGATCCACCTGCCTCAGCCTCCCAAAGTGCTGGGATTACAGGCATGAGCCACCATGCTCAGCCTGAATTTAATTATTGACTTTTGTTTTTAACTTTTAATATAATATTGGCTACTGGTTTGTGGGAGGTATCTTTTATTGTGACAGATACATAGTATTCTATTCTAATTTTCAACCCTCTTTCCTGCAGAATCTTTTAGAGAATATCTTTTTGGCCACTTTGATAATGTTAATTTTTGTCTATTGAACAGTGATGCTGTGAGTTTCAGGATGTAATGTATGTTTAATGGAAACTGATAGAGAAAGAAAGAGCTGGGATCATGATGAAGTACATTGGGGCCCGCCCAGAGGAAGAGCTGGGTACACCAATTGTCACCAAAATTGCAACCAATAAAAGAGAACCAATCTTAGGAAAGACTCATAACCATAAAGTGGGAATCTCCAGAAGCCTCTGATAGTAACAGTTCTCCCTTCCATTCCCTTCCTCTCTAGTTTCAAGGTGTGATGATGACAAAAAGAGTGATATGTCAAAAAACCCATGAAACTCCATACACAGTTAAGCAAGCTGACATACAGCAGCTTTCGGGAATTTCCACGCTGGCTCCTCTGAGTTGCCTCAAAGAGAAGAAAAGAGAGAGGGGGAGGGTACCTTTGCTCCCACTAAGGCACATGTAACATCCTGGAAGCTTGGAAATTATCTGTCCCCAAAGTTATGGGAATGAAGTCATTTTTTTTGGTTGTTATATTATGAAAGCCCCCCCACCCCTAACAGTATTGTCTGTAATAATTTTTTTAATCAGAATTTTTACTTCTTAAATTAATATTAAACATTTAATGTATGTAGAAAGTCTGTCATTTCTGTATTTATTTTAGTTTATCAAGATAAACTAAAATATGCTTGCTCTGTTGCCCAGGCTGGAGTGCAGTGGTGTGATCTCGGCTCACTGCAACCTTGACCCCCTGGGCTCAAAGGATGCTCCCACCTCAGCCTCCCAAATAGCTGGGACTACAGGTGCATGCCACCATCCCTGGCTGTTTTCTTTTTTAACTTTTTTGTAGAGATGGGGGTCTCACTGTGTTGCCCAGGCTGGTCTCAAACTCCTGCCTTGAGCAATCCTTCTGCCTCAGCGTCCTAAAGCATAAGCATTACAGCCATGAGCCACTGGACCAGATCATTTCTATATTCACGACTTTATTAACACAGTTAAATATTACATATTTAAAAAATTTTAAATATCCTCAATATGTGTGAATTTATTCTATTTCATATTTTTAATTTGATTTATCTGAAACATTAGATTAGCTAGCAGTCTTTTATTTTGTATATATTTTAAAATATATATTTTGCATATATTTTAAAATAAAATAGACTATTTTGTACATATTTTAAAATATATACAAAATTTTCTTTTCTTTTCTTTTCTTTTCTTTTCTTTTCTTTTCTTTTCTTTTCTTTCTTTCTTTCTTTTTTTTTGAGATGGAGTCTCCCTCTGTTGCCAGGCTGGAGTGCACTGGTGTGATCTCGGCTCACTGCAACCTCCACCTCCCAGGTTCAAGTGATTCTCCTGCCTCAGCCTCCTCAGTAGCTGGGACTACAAGCGTCAGCCTCCACACCCAGCTGATTTTTGTATTTTTAGTAGAGATGGGGTTTTACCATGTTGGCCAGGATGATCTCTATCTCTTGACCTTGTGATCCACCTGCCTTGGCCTCCCAAAGTGCTGGGATTACGGGCATGAGCCACCGCACCTGGCCCCCTTTTCTAATTTCTTGAGTTGCTCTTTTATTTTAAATTTTTCTTAATGATAAAAATACTTACGCTGTTTGCCTCTGACTGTAAGCTGCCTACACTTTGATACATAATTTTCTCATTATCTTTATTGTCTCAGTCTGCGATTCCATAATTTATTATATTATACTCCACACCTATTTAGAAGAGTATTTTTTTAATGCACAAGTTAATTTGAATTGTTGACACTTTTGTTCATTGACGAGTTTTGTTGCATTGTGGTCACAGAATATTGAAAGGTAGTAAAATTTCTTTTATGTTCCAATACAGGATTTGTTTTTGTTAATGTTCCATGAGCCTCTATATATAAGAGGCATGCTCTAATTAAATCTAATCAGGCTTATCATGTCATCAGATCAGCCCTATTTATTATTTTATCCTACTTCTGTATATCCCTATTAAATTTTAATCTGCTTATTTTTCCAAGGACTAAAAGCAATGGGGTAGACTTTAACAACACTATTGCATGTCTCTCAATCTCTGTTTTATTTTCTTTATATATTTCCATGCTCTACTATCTTGGCACGTAAAATGTTAACTTAATTCTTTGGAATGTATCTCTTATCCGTAAACATTCCACCTATGTTGAATGCTTTAGATATGTAATACTGATTTTGTACTAACAGTTGTAACTGTCATTTTAAATGTGCAGTCTCCTGGTATTCCTTTGCCTTGATCTTCTTCTAACTTTTATGGGTTTCTTGCAGATAGTCTAAGGTCATTCTTAATTCATGATACCATGTGAGATTCTTTTGCTTTTCAAGAAGAATTAATACCTATCTTCAGTGTTGATATGCTTATTCTAATTTTGGTCCTCTTTTTATTCTTTTGGTTTTGTGATTCCTTGGTATTTCCATTATTTTCCATTTTGTGTGATATGATTTACTGCCTAGCAATATTCATACCTTATATTAAATCTTCTAGTTGTCTTCTTAAATGTTACTAAATATGACCTATATTTCTGTATGAGCAATGTCAGTAAGCTGACTGACCATACCTCCTCCCTGTGTAAGATAAGATTAACACATTTTATTCTCCTTTGAAATTCTCCTTTTCTTTTTTAAAGATATAGATGTTTTGATCCATTTTATGATTACTTTTAAATATTATGTAACTTTTCTTATAAGGATTACCTGTATGACCTGTGTTCCTTTTTTATAACCATATACAACTGTTTGTTATATGTTTGACTATATGTGTATATATTTTTCTTTGGAGACAAGGTCTTGCTCTGTGGCCCAGGCTGGAGTGCACTGGTGTGATCATAACTCACGGCAGCCTCAACCTCCTGGCTCTAACGAATCCCCTGCCTCAGCCTCCTAAGTAGCTTGAACTATGGGCACACAGCCTCATGCCTGGCTAACTTAAAAAATTTTTTTCCTTTTTGTATAGACAGGGTCTCAATGTGTTGCCCAGGGTGATTTTGAACTCTTGGCCTCAAGCAGTCCTTCCACCTTGGCCTCCCGAAGTGCTGGGATTACAGGCATGACCACCTGTGCTGGGGCCGATTACATATTGTAAAGTATTTTAAAGCACAACTACCCCTTTTCTTTATTGTTTGAAATGAAATTTTTGGTTAAGAAGCTTCTTCAAATATATTCTATAAAGTACATTTTGTTTTTGTTGCTCCTTTGGATCCAAGAATGCCTTTTTTATTTTTTAGCTCTCATACCTCACTAGGAAAGTTGGTTAGTTTGGAATTCTTGTACTAGAACCCTTTGCCTTTAGAACTGTGTAGTTGTTTTATTTCTCCTATTGTCAGAAATCTGATTTTTTTTTTCCATCTTGGTGACCTGGTTACCTGTATTTCTTTTCTTCCTCACTGAATGCTTATGAGTTGTTTTGACTTCAAAAGTCAGGTTTCACCAGAAGGTAGATAAATAGATGGCAGTTTGTTTTAATTTAGATTAATATTTACATCAGTTTTCATTTTTTTGTTGTTATTTTAAAGAGTAGGTTTTTGGATTGTTGGTTGATTGGCTAGTTGGTTCTGAGAATCAGGTATTTCTTCCGTTAAGAGAAGTTTTCTTTCATTATTTCTTTAATAATTGCTTCTGTGGTATTTGCTTTGACTATGCATACCTCATGCTGTCTGTACGTTGGCTTCCTACTTTGTCTCTCATATCCATTAGAATCTGTCTCATTTGGTTATCCTTTTCATCTTTTTTCCAATGCCTTTTGGGAGAGTTTTTCAAGTTTGTGCTTCACTCCCTGGTTTGATGCTCCAGAAGGCTGTCTGTCCTTTTCAGTGCATCGAATGCAGTTTTAAATAATACTTTGGAAAATCAATCATGGAATAAAATCCTAATTTTTTTTGTAATTTAGTGTTTATTTTCATTTACTTGTCATTCACGCCTAAGTCTGGGTCTCCTCCCCTTCTTTTTCCTCCTCCTCCTTCAAAGGTGCAAGTCATATCTTGTCTGAAACTTGTTTCTATTTCCAGTAGTAAATCTGTTTTGAAACGATTTTCTTCCTTTATTTCTTGGATGTTTCTTGTTTTGTTACCAAGTCCATATAAGCCCGATGTTGCCGGTTTGGGGTCTACTCATCATTGAATGATGGGAGGGCTAGCCTGGCCTGGAAATTGCTCTCAAATGATCTCTGTACCCTTAGGAAAAGACTGAACTCTTAAGATGAAGGCTTGATTCTTAAAAATGTACTAGACCAGGTGTGTGTTTCAGCAGCTGCACAAATTGGAAGGGAGCTGGAGCCCCGGAGCAGTCTCTGTTGCGGCTCTTCCTTATATGGTGGCTGCTTGGCCATGGGTGGCGCCATGGTGCGAGAGACGGTGTTCTTATTCTGAACTTCCTCCTGACCCTAGCTTCACTCCAAGCCCCCGCTGTAGCAGAGGATGCATTTTTCTGGCATCAAAGTCCTGCTATATAGAGAGACATCTCACATCCCACCAGATAGCCATGGGCATGGAGGTACTTATGCTTGGTTCTCCTGCTTGGTTCCTTTTGTATGCAAATACTTGGATGCCAGATACTCTCTGGTTTGCTAGCCTGCTCTCACCTCCAGCGTTCAGTCCGTTTTAGGAGGATTCTTACCACTGCTCTGTCAGAATCCCTTCTTGTTTCTTCTCACAATGCTGTGCCACCTTTTCAAGAAAGAGAATCCCAAGACACATTTCTGATTCAGCCTTTTATGTGATGCTTTCTGTGGTCTCTCTAACAAAATGTCTCGATGTTAAACATGCTGGGTGCCCTCCTCTTATTTTCCAGCACTGTTGTAGACTTCCCCCCATCTTTATATTTGTGGGCAATGTTCAGATTGATGACATGCTTTAAAGACAGAGAGAGGAAATTTACAAAACACAAATGGAGAGGACTGTGAATTTCACAAAAGCATTTATGGAGTTCTCTAAATAATGAACTCCCTCAGGACATTTAGCACACCAAGTCATTTATAAAGTTAGGCTTACACGTAGATTGTCAGGCACACAGCTTTTGTATATTGTAAGCTACACCTGTATCCCTGTAATAGTCCCCATGAGTATCGTGGTGCATGGTCCAATTAGGTACAGAAGAACACTCAAGTAGCAGCCAGTCACTTTGCCTGTAATAATGTTTATGATTCAGAGCAGTGCCCGATTCACCCTTTGCACGTTTCCCAGTGGCATTTGGCAGCTGGGACCTGGTTATTCAGCAGATTATTGCTTCTCCCCAGAAGCTTTTCTGATCCTTGCAGGCACTCTCCTAGGGAGAGAAGAATGCCAACATATTTTTAAGGAAACAAAGGATAATAGTGTCATGTGTCTTTGAATAAGAGTGAAAAAATAGTTCTCCCCACATCCAAACGCAATGTAGTCAAAACCAACGTGCCAAGTGTACATGGGCAGAGGGTGGGTCACGGGCTTAATGAACCCAAAAGAGCTTCATTTATTGACTCCTATTTTTTCCCCTCTCACTGGTCCAGCTGCAATGATTGTCCACAAAGGTGACTTAGAAAAAGAGGGGAGACCTTGGAGAGAGATAGAGAGGGCTGGATAGGCAGACAGATGTAGAGGAGGTTTGTTTGCTTGGCGGAACATCCAAGTCTCAGATGGTTCTAGAACAGAGACAGTATTGCTAGGGCTGTGTAGAACAGATCTGCACTAATGCTGAGGCTTGCAGGTGAAGTCAGTGGCTCCCACTCAAATGTCATTTAGCATATAGCAATTTCAGCTGGAGATCTGTTTATAGCAATAATTCGGACACTGCTGACTTTTTTCCCCCATGAGACTTTAATGTCTCACTTACTAACAAAATTGTATATGGGAAGTGGATGTGATAAGAAAACTGTGGAATCCTATTGTCTCACCACTGACTGAGGGACCTTTGGCTACAGACACTTCTTTTTCCTCAGTAGCCTTGGACATTTCAGACCGCGCCCAAAAAGAGATGTTGTGAGCTGCAGACCTGTGGTTGACCATATTAGAATCTGTGATCAATTTCGTAGAGATTTCGAGGGTTAAAAAAAATGAGCAAAGAGCCATCTTTAGGAATTTGGGGATATGCTTGACAAAAATATTCCAAGGTATTTTTGTTTTCTACTAACACATTTTGATGTAAAGCAAGAAGTGCTTCCTAACAATTGACCATGGTTGCCTAGGGAGATGGGTACATTTTCATGTATTTTGACATGTCAGATGGAAACAGGCCTCACTATTAGAACTTTCCCTTAGATTTCCCACCAGCCCTAGACATTGACATTCCATTTTGAAATTACACATGAGTATAACATTGACACATTGGGACATGCTTTCCAAGCCCAGTTACCATGCAGCACAGTATCAGTTAAGTGGATCATGAAATATGTGTCTGATTGACTCACTTGTATAAGTTACATTTTATGACAACACTTAATTCTCCTTTATATGTTCAGGCTTCCTATTTTGTGACGCGTGTAATTGCAGAACTTGGGAGCTAGAATGGACCTTGAGGAGATCCCTTACACCAACCCTTTCACTCCATAGATGTAGAAACCGAGACTTAAAGAGGGTATGACTTTCCCAAGGCCACAGATGCCTAATTTACAGCAGAGCTGGGCTGCGATGGTGCCATCTCGTTTCACTGCAACCACCACCTCCTGGGTTCAGGCAATTTTCCTGCCTCAGCCTCCCGAGTAGCTGGGATTACAGTCACCCACCACTACTCCCAGCTACTTTTTTTAAAATTTTTATTTTTAGTAGAGACGGGTTTCACTATGTTGGGCAGGCTAGTCTGGAACTCCTGACCTGAGGTCATCCGCCCGCCTCAGCCTCTCAAAGTGCTGGGGTTACCGGCGTGAGCTACCCTGCCTGGCCAGAGCTATTCTTAAAATCCTCTGCACTTTGGATCTTAAGATAACTTAGACCTGGTCTTGGAAATAGCTTTCACCATCTAGGTACCCATCACATGTGTTCAGAGGTGAGGCTTTCTAAGAGGTGAGACTGTCTAAGGAGACATAGTAAAGAAATATTGATTGCATGTTGAATAAATGATAAGCCTGTGTGCCGTGCTAGATGTTCTAAATATAGAACCTTATCTCATCCCATAACTCTTTGAATTAAGTATCATTCTTTTTGTTTGTTTGTTTTTGAGACAGGGTCTCACTCTGTTGCCCAGGCTGGAGTACAGTGGCACGATCATACCTCACAGCAGTCTGAACTCCTGCTTTGAGGCCATTCTCCCACCTCATCCCCGAGTATCTGGGACTACAGGCACGTGCCACCACACCTGGCTAATTTTTAAACATTATTTGTAAAGATAGGGTCTCACATGTTGCCCAGGCTGTTCTTGAACTCCTGGGCTCAAGCAGTCCTCCCACCTCGGCCTCCCAAAGTGCTGGGATTATAGGCATGAGACGCTATACCTGGTCAGTGTCATTATCTTGACCGTTTTATGGTTAAAGGAATATAGACCTGGCAAGTTTCTATAACTTGTTCCAGACCACATAGCTAGTAAGCTTTGAGGGTCCTCCCAGGGTCACTGCGTGAATAACCTGCAGTTTTCTACTGTACCACATGGGTTCTTCTGCTCATTTTCCTACTGAGAGAGATGGTAGTTCTTCTAAGTACCATATCATTCAAAAGTTGCTTAACCAACAGCTCCAGCATGTGAATCCCTGAGCATACCTCTTCCCCCATGCATCATACCTGTTTCCCATTCTCTTTGAGTAATTCTGAATTGTGAGCGAATGTTCTCGCAAAATAAAGAAGAGAGTGTGTCCCTGCGGCATTGTCTAAGTGCAGAGGATCTTAAGAATAGCTCTGGAGCTGTGCACAGCTGATGGGCAGCCCTCTTACATAAGCCCAGCTCTGCTGTAAACTAGTCCTCTTGCGGCCTTGGGAAAGTTATACCCTCTCTAACTAAGCCTTTAGGTTTCTACATCTGTGAAGTGAAAGGATTGGTGTAAGGGATCTCCCTAAGGTCCATTGTAGCTCCCAAGTTCTGCAATTACACGCATCACAAAATAGGGAGCCTGAACATATAAAGCAGAATTTAGTGTTGTCATGAAATGTAACTTATACAAGTGAGTCAATTGGAGACATAGTTCATGATCTACTAAATTGATATTATGCTGCATGGTAATTGGGCATTCGTGGTAGCAGTTCACGTGAAAGACTATAATTTGTATTACTTTTACACAATTAAAACACTTCTTTTTTTGAGACGGAGTCTTGCTCTGTCACCTAGGCTGCAGCGCAATCTGGGCTCACTGCAACCTCCGCCTCCCGAGTTCAAGGGATTATCTCTGCCTCAGCCTACCGAGTAGCTCGAATTACAGGTGCACGCCACCACTCCTGGCTAATTTTTGTATTTTTAGTAGAGACGGGTTTCACTGTTAAAATGCGTGCTCTGAATGAACAGATCCCCCAAACAGGCTTTGTGTGAGCAACATGGCTGTTTATTTATGCGGGCGAGCTGAGTCGGAAAAGAATGTCAGTGGAGGGTCGTGGGATAGGAGTTGGTTTTATAGGTTTGGGGTAAGCAGTGGAAAGTTACACAGTTTAGGGTGGGTTTGGCAAGCTGAGAGGGGGTCCTTGGGTCTGGAGTCATGGTTACAAAGTCCAATTGCCTTGTCAGTTAAGGTGGGAATAAGAAACAATAGAAGAATGTCTCCAGTTAATTAGGCACCGCAGGGGTTGATCATTCTTCCCCTTTTTGTGGTCTTCCAGTTACTTCAGACTTTCTAGTTCCGGGAACTCATCTGGAGTGTCCTTGCAGGTCAGCCTAAAAGACCTTACTTTCCGCATGTTGGCCAGGTTGGTCTTGAACTCCTGACCTCATGATCCACCCACCTTGGCGTCCCAAACGGCTGGAATTACAGGTGTGAGCCACCGTGCCCAGCCAATTAAAATACTTTTTATTGTTCCTCCCTCCTTGATTTGTTTTCTAATGTCTCTAGTTAGTGTGTTTGACGCTTTCTCTTGATATGAGATAGACTGCATACATGTGCATGTGATATAATTCACATATATAACCTGAAAACATCTGGCTCCCATGTCTAACAGTCAGGCTTCCCTGTTCTCCTCTTTTCCAAAATCCAGGTGGTCAGCTGGGCGTAGTGGCATAAATGTGTATTCCCAGCACTCTGGGAGGCCGAAGTGGGAGGACTGCTCAGGGCAGGAGTTTGAGACTAGCCTGGGCAACATAGTGAGGCCTCACCTCTACAGTGTTTTTTTTTTTTTTTTTTTTTAATTAGCCAGTCATGTTGATGTGTGCCTGTGGTTCCAGCTACTTAGAAGGCCGAAATGGGAGGATCACCTGGTCCCAGGAGGCAGAGGCTGCAGTGAGCTCTGATTGTGCCACTGCACTCCAGCTGGGGCAGCAAAGTAAGACCCTATCTAAAGAAAAAAGAAAGAAGAAGAAGAACAGAAACAAAATTTTGTTGTCTGAAGCGCTGAGATCTTTTCTTTGTTTCTTTTAATTTTGTTTTCTTTTTTTTTTAGAAACAGGGTCTCTCTCCATCACCCAGGCTGGAGAGCAGTGATGCAATTGTGGTTCATTGCAGCCTCAATCTCCTGGGCTTAAGCAATGGTCCTCTCACCTCCATCCATCGGGTAGCTGGAACTGTAGGTGTGTACCACACACCAGGATAAATTTTGTATTTTTTTTAGAGGCATGGTTTTGCTATGTTGCCTAGGCTGGTCTCAAATTCCTGAGCTCAAGAGATCTTCCTGCCTTGGCCTTCCAAAGTGCTAAGGTTACAGGTCTGCCACGTGCCTGGCCTGTTCTTCTTTATCTCTTTATATTGAGAGGTTCTTGAGAAGCACTTCCATCTGCTCTCCCATGTGCAGACCTGGTTAAAAGACCTTGACGAATCCACCCTTTACAAAGCCTTATCCTGTGAGAGGATAAGACAAGGAGACCCTTCGTTTGTGCATTCAGCTTCCATGGTTGTTCCCATCAGTTCCCACCACTTCTAGGAGGGATTGTATCACTCAGTGCTGGAAAATCCTGGTAGAGACACAGGAACTCATAGGACTCTGTCCCTACACTCTCATGCCAGTTCCTGCGTGATGGAGAGGCGCACCCCCAATCCTGCATGAGGTGCTGCACAACGGCCCCCCGCACCCCACATGAGGTGCTGCACAATGCCTTTGTGAATCTTCTGTTGCTGTCCCCATCCCCACCCCAGCCTGCCCACCTCTTCCCCTGTACCCCACGGCCACCAGTCTCGCCTGGTGGAACATTTCCCCCACTCCACCTGCCGTGACTCACTTACTTCCTCCTGCCTGCTCTGGGGAAGCCTCCTGGGTCTTTTCTTGTGGTAATGCCCTTTTCTGCCTCTCTAAACTTCTGCCAGCATTTTTATATTTGATTTTTGAAATTCAACTTCAACCTCCAGATGAGGCCTGAGTCAAGCCTAGCTTTTGACAAGCTCACCCCATTTATGATGGGGGGCCTGCCTGGTCACCTGTTCATCTTAAAATTTCCTTATGGAACTGTGTTTTCAATGAGGTTTTGGCCACTAAGCAAGCAAGGCTGTGTAGACTCAGCTGTTGGGCTGTTGGAGGTGCCCCCATGAGAACTTTATTACAGAATGGAGTATGGAGGCTGGAAAGCGCAGGTGGCCCAGTGAGGAATGGTGCTGCATTCTCAGTCTCTGGGCGACCTGAGGCAGCGGACCAGAAGGAAAGGAGGGAGGGGTAGGAAAGGCTTAGAGGCTCTTGGAAGAAAAACCAGGGAAAACGAGAATGGTAACTGGGAAATGGGCTAACCTCAGACTCGCCTTTAGGGAACACCTGTTTCCAGGGCCTGAGATCTCAAGCTCTCAGAAACTGTTAAGAATTGGGCACGGTGGCATACGCCTCTAATTCCAGCACTTTGGGAGGCCGAGGCAGGTGGATCATGAGGTCAGGAGATCGAGACCATCCTGGACAACATGGTGAAACCCCGTCTCTCCTAAAAATACAAAAATTAGCTGGGGGTGGTGGCAGGTGCCTGTAGTCCCAGCTACTCAGGAGGGTGAGGCAGGGGAATTACTTGAACAAGGGAGGTGGAGGTTGCAGTAAGCCGAGATTGCGCCACTGCACTTCAGCCTGGTGACAAAGTGAGACACCGTTTAAAAAAAAAAAAAAAAAATCATGCTCTCCCAGGTCGCAGTGATGTAATTCTGGGTAACAGGGCCTTAGCGGAGGTGCCGGAGTCAACCCCAGTCTGCTGCATTTATTTGCACTTAGAAACCACAGCGCTCCTTCTGAGGGGGCTCTTCAAGATTGCAATGGGCCAATCACTTTATATCATTATCTCACAATTATTATGTTACACCACATTATATTATGATAATTCCTGTTTTGTAAATGAGTAACAGAAGCTCAGTTACATAGCCTGTTCATGGTCACAGTGGAACGTGAACCCAGCTTGTGATGTCAGAGCCTTTCCATCTTTATGGCAGGCCTTCATAGGAAGCAAAAGAAGCTTGTAAAAGTAGGGGAAGTTGGCCGGGTGTGACGGCTCATGCCTGTAATCCCCGCACTTTGGGAGGCTGAGGCAGGCAGATCACAAGGTCAGGAGATTGAGACCATTTTGGCCAACATTGTGAAACCCTGTCCCTACTAAAATACAAAAAATTAGCTGTATGTGGTGGCTTGTGCCTGTAGTCCCAGCTTACTCGGAAGGGTGAGGCAGGAAAATCGCTTGAACCCGGGAGGTGGAGGTTGCAGTAAGCCGAGATCGTACCACTGCACTCCAGCCTAGGTGACAGAGCAAGACTCCATTTCAAAAACGAAAAAAAAAAGTAGTGGAATTACCTTCTCCTCGTTCCTCATTCAGAATTTTGGCTGCTCACTGATGTCGGAATTTAAAAGAAAATGAAGTGTTTGATGCTTCAATTAAAATTAAAAGCTTTAAAGTACAGATTTTTTTTTTTTGTTTTAGGGAGCAAACACAGTGACTGAAGTGTATTCATATTGAAACTCTGGTATTTCACTAGTGTTCAAGTAGATAGGACAGGGGTGGGAAAGAATTACAGAGCAGAAACCTCTGGGGCCCAGTGGGGAGGCACCTAGAGAGCCTAAGGGGAAGGATCCTACAGATGAACTTCACCTTTTTTATGGTTTTGTCAAGGACAGCTCTGCTGATCTTTTCTCTGGGACGAGTAAAATAGCTGCTGTGGGCAGATGCTTTTCTTATGCTTAGGACAAAGGACAACTTAGCATGGGGTAATCATAATTTTCTGAAGTCCCTTGACGTGGATTCTGAAAACTTCTTAAGATTTATGCTTTGAGAACCCTGGCCCTAAAATACATGAGAATTTTCCACTTGCAAAATAGATTACACTTGCAGATAATCTCCTACTTGTATTTCTCCTCTGGATTGTTGAAACAGATTTTAAGTGTCTGGCTGGCTCTCAGATTGCATCCTGTTAGAAAGTCAGAATAGAAAATAGATGCGTTTTAGCAGTTTTGGAAGAATAAACTCGAAGTCCCCTGGAAATCCTGGACCCCACCTCTTATCAAGTATCCAGCAGGAACTTTCTTTCTTACAATTGTTATAACACATTCTAGCACCTATCATTTGTTCCATGTACCTCATTAAAGTGAAGATAGCAACACACACTTAAGTACGAATTTCATTTTTCAATTTTAGCTTTTGATGCAGGCTAAATGCTCTGGGCAATGTAGCTTAGACTTCCTACCTACCTTATACACTGATAACCTGTTTTGAAATTACACATGAATTTGGCCAGGTGCGGTGGCTCACGCCTGTAATCCCAGCACTTTGGGAAGCCAACATGGGTGGATCACAAAGTCAGGAGATCAAGACCATCCTGCCCAACATGGTGAAACCCTGTCTCTACTAAAAATACGAAAAACTAGGTGGGTGCAGTGGTACACGCCTGTAGTCCCAGTTATGCAGGAGGCTGAGGCAGAAGAATCACTTGAACCTGGGAGGCAGAGGTTGCAGTGAGCCGAGACTGCACCACTGCACTTCAGCCTGGCGACAGAGTAAAACTCTGTCTCAAATAAATAAATAAATAAATAAATAAATAAATAAATAAATAAATAACACAGGAATTTAACACTGACACGTTGGGACACGCTTTCAAAAGTTACCTGTGAAATAACTTAGATCTGGTCTTGGAAACACCTTTTACCAGCTAGGTACCTATCACATAGCTTAGTGGGTGATGATGGAGTCCTTTTTTTTTTGACTACCTGTATAATTTCAGGGACAAGCCTGACTTTGTATTCCTCCTTCATCTTAGCTTACCTGACCTAGATAACACGCCTTCCAAATCGTATTGAGTCCGCAGGAAGACAGCTGCAGAAGGCAACTGGCTCCAACAACGGGGTCATTTTCTAAGAATCAAAGGACTGACTTGAGTTTCTAGTTCTGGCTTTGGCATGCTAGACACTTACCTCGCCCTAGCCTGTGCATTTGCGGATCACTGAAGTTGCTGCCTAATTCATAACTTATAGGTGATTAAACTTGTAAAGTATTTTGAGGCCGTTTCTTTCATTCATTTATTCCAAACAAACATTTGTTGTTGAATGGATGGTGACTTTGATTTTAAAACACTATACAGACATGAAATACTGGCATCTTGTAGATAGCAATTTTTTAATTTACTTTCCTTAAGGAATTTCATTACCAAATCCTCGTGAATCTTGAACCTTGGAAGAATAATCCTTTCCTTTGTTGGAGTTTTAAATTTAGGATAATCAGACAATAGTGAAGCATTCTGTTCAAAGCATTCCTTTTAGGCTACCCATTTATTATACACTGCTTTTAAGAAGAGATGAATTTGATTAGCGTTGAACATTCAGTCAGTGTTTTTGCATAGCTAATATCAGGGAGAAATTTTCAAAAAAAGTTGTGCCTCTTATTTAACATTATTGCACAGTCAACTTTTAATTATCTGTGTTAATGGAATGGTGTGTATGCTCCAAAATCATTTCCTTTAACATTGAGAAGCACTGGGTGATGCTTTTATTGGTTTGTGGTTTTGCTTAGATAGTATTAAAATTGTGCCACATGTGTGCACACAGCTCTTCGTAGGAAGGAAGTGGCGCAAAAGTATACTATGGGCTAGGGGAAGGTCAGATGGAATTTTTAAACTTACTAAAGATACAGTTACAATGCATGACTCTAAGATTATTCATCTTAATTATTAAATAAAAAATAATGGCCAAGAATTCACTGCAGCTGTGTAAGAAAAAAGACACAGTGAACCACATACAAGATTTCCATGTAGGACATATATCATTTCCCTTTTGAAATTTCCTAAAAGTGAAACACTCATAACACTACTCTACATTCATTTTGCTTCTGCTCCAAATAAGCCTCTTGGGGGAACAGAAGGAACAGAAGGGCTGATGTCTTGACATGTAATGTTTCTAGGTAATGTCACCTTTAGGTGTGATAGCTGTTACTATTTATTATTATTTTGAGACAGAGTTTCGCTCTTGTTGCCTGGGCTAAAGTGCAATCGTGCAATCTCAGCTCAACACAACCTCTACCTCCTGGTTTCAAGTGATTCTCCTACCTCAGCCTTTCAAGTAGCTGGGATTACAGGTGCCCGCCACCATACCCAGCTAATTTTGTATTTTTTTTTTTAGCAGAGATGGAGTTTCTCCATGTTGGTCAGGCTGGTCTCGGCCTCCCGACTTCAGATAGTCCACTCACCTCAGCCCCCAAAGTGCTGGGATTACAGGTGTGAACTAATGCACCCTGTTACTATTTATTATTTTTAAAATAATTCTCTTGTTCACATTCATTCAAGTTAAGCTTTTTTTTTTTTTAATGAATGGCAATGATAGAAGGAAATCTTTGGAAAGTTTATCTTCTGAGTAGAACACTTTTGAAAGTCTTCACAGTGCACAAATGAATTTTTGTATCAGGCTGCTATAGGACCTGTCCCTTCCTACCATTTTTAGTTCTCTCTGTGGCCTGTTCACCTGAGTGGTGAGATTTCTTGGTTCATGCCTTGGAAGGCAATGATGGCCGGCTCTTTAGAGTGAGGTAATGAAAAAATGATCCCTGGGTGTGGAGGTGCTGACACATAAGAAAAGAAAACATCTTTGGTGATACCACTGGGTGTCAGACCAATTTTTGGTAAGTTGGCAGGAAAGTCTCCAAATCAGTGGGGTCTGATTGGGCACCAGCCAGTTGGAAGCTGCATTAGCTCCTTCTGCTGGCATGTCCCCCTGTCACCTGGCCATTGCGTCATCTGCTCCTGCTATCTTGCAGGTACCCCTGGGATATAGCTGTCCAGATGCACCTGAATGCTTCATCTTTTCAGCTGGACACCAAGCCAGGAAAAGGAGAGGTGTGGCTGTTTGGTGGAGGCCAGTTTCTCTGTCAGCAGCCTTGCTGGTCAACATGACAAAAAAGTGTCAGCCTGCAGCCTTTTTGTGCACTAGAGCAGAGCTCCCCTCACTGCATTTGTAAAACAGATTCTGTCCTGGGGCCCAGGTGTCCTTTCCTCCTGCCACCCCCACTCCATCTTGCTGGCCTTCTTATCATTCCACACCAGGAAGCCAGTGTGCTTGCATTGCCCTACTTCTTATGACCTGCTGTGTAGAAAGAGCCGGAAAACCAGGGGCCATGTGCCTGCTGTGGGTGTGGTCTGGGCCGTGTACTTTTATATACGTAACTGAACTCCAGCTTAGCACCAACCTTCTGAGACAAGTGTCAGTGACTCCTTTTACAGCTGATGACCTTGAGGGTCAAGCCAGTAAATAATGTCTCCAAAGTGACAGAGCTGGAGAGTGGTAAAGTTAAGATCAGTACTCCACTTTGATTTAAAAAGATGCATATGCATGTATTTTGGACATCTGCATATACCACTTCCAAAGGAGCATATTATTCTGAAATTTCAAAAGAGAAAGCATCTTTAAACAAAAGGAAATATTCCAATTATGGGGTTTCTGGTATCAGTGTGTTGCTGGAGGGTTGAGATCTTAAAAACATGTCACATTGACAACCCATTCTGGCAAGGTGTGACAAGCCATGTAGCATGCATGAAAGCATCGTTCATTTAAAAAAAAAAATCTTCACCATTTCTTCTTTTAATTTTTTATATTTATAGACAATAATGATATATATTTATGGGGTACAGTGTGATGTTTTTATAATGCATACATTATAGAAAAATTCAATCAAACTACTTAATATATTCATCACCACACCAGTTTATCATTTTTGTGTAAGAACATTAAAAATCTGTGTTAGCAATTTACTTCATTCTTAATGGCAAACTCAGCTTCTTTTTTTAAATCCTAGACTGCTGGCTTCTCCTTCCAGCGCAGTTTAGAACTCAGCTGCCTTTCTTTGCTGTCCATGGCCAGAAATGTGTGTACTCACGGTCTCCTAATCAAACTTCAGCCTAGACTGGGAGCCGTGGATTTGGCAGCACTGCGTTTAGCATTTAGGAATATGTTTCTCCTTACATCAGTAATAGTTTTAGGCCAGACATGGTGGCTCACGCCTGTAATCCCAGCACTTTGGGAGGCCGAGGTGGGCGGATCACCTCAGGTCAGGAGTTCAAGACCAGCCTGAGCAACATGGTGAAACTCTGTCTCGACTAAAAATACAAAAATTAGCCGGGTATGGTGGTGTGTGCCTGTAATCCCAACTACCTAGGAGCCTGCGCAGGAGAATCACTAGAACCTGGGAGTTGGAGGCTACAGTGAGCTGACACTGAGCGGCTGCACTCCAGCCTGGGCAACAGAGCAAGGCTCTGTCTCAAAAAAAAAAAAAAAAAAAAAAAAAAGAAAATAGTTTCAGCTGAGGGCGGTGGCTCATGCCTATAATCCAGCATTTGGGAGGCTGAGATGGGAGGATCATGAGGTCAGGAGATTGAGACCATCCTGGCCAATGTGGTGAAACCTCGTCTCTACTTAAATACAAAAAATTAGCCAGGTATGTGGTGGTGAGCGCCTGTAACCTCACCACTGCCTGTGATGGTGTACTTTGGAGGCTGAAGCAGGAGAATCGCTTGAACCTAGGAGGTGGAGGTTGCAGTGAGCCGAGATCACATCACTGCACTTCAGCCTGGTGACAGAGCAAGACTCCGTCCAAAAAAAAAAAAAAAAACAGTTCTCTGCTGCTTGTTGAGGACCAGCAGTATTCTCAGCCATGTGAGGCATTCCTCGAAAAATGTGAAGCAACATTTTCTGGGCATTTTTGCCATAGTTGTGGGCAAAAAACAGATGTGGTCCACACATGCCCAACAGAGCTAAGGGGCAAGGGTGAGCATGTACCTCCATCTTAGACCCTGGAGATTCTTACAGCTGACGAAGTTCCCTTACACAGCTGAAAGGAATTTTCCTACTTCCACCGGTGGTGTTTATAGCCTCTAATTTGCTCGCCCATGCTTCTAGTGGAAGGAGTAGGAGCGTAAGCCACTGGGAGCCTGTGGCAGAGCGGGAGCGGGCTGGTGACCCCGAGCAGTGGCCCCTCTCTGAGTGCCTGATGCAGATGGAGCAGGAGGGAGATGCAGGCGGGGCACCCTGCGCCCTGCAGGTGAGTGCACAGCCAGCGAGACACCCAATCAGGGAACAGGAAGGCTGTCTCTGTGGCAGCAGGTAAAGGAGAGAGTCGCCGAGATAAATATGTGGGTGGGTGCTTCAGCTTGTTTGAACAGCTCCTGTTCGAGATCTTATAATAAATGTTGAGCTTCTTTATGCTCTGTGCCTGCCAGTGGAAGGCATAGCCCTTGATGAAGATTTCTTCTTATACCCCTCTTGCCTTTGCAGAGGGGTCCCCATCGACAAATGCTGCCTAGTGTTTGATGCAGCCTGCATGCGGTGCTTTGGGTGGGAAGTGGATTCTGCCCTCATTTCGCAGAGGAATTTAAAGTGAAGGGGAAGGATTAATTAGTCCCTCATTAAGCACTTACAGTGAAGTACAGGAATTCTCCTGAAAGGATAATCTAAGTCACTGGATCAAATGCCCAACACACTTTTAACGTAACATAGGAATCCAAAGTTCCAAAGTCTTTTTTTTTTTTTTTTTTTTTTTTTTTTGAGACGGAGTCTCGCTCTGTTGCCAGGCTGGAGTGCAGGGCACAATCTCGGTTCACTACAACCTCCGCCTCCCGAGTTCAAGCGATTCTCCTATCTCAGCCTCCTGAGTAGCTAGCTGGGACTACAGGCATGCACCACCATGCCCAGCTAATTTATGTATTTTTAGTAAAGACAGGGTTTCACCATGTTGGCCAGGATGGTCTCGATCGCTTGACCTCGTGATTCGCCCACCTCGGTCTCCCAAAGTGCTGGGATTACAGGCATGAGCCTCTGCACCTGGCCCCAAAGTCATTTTTAAATAAAAGATTTTTGTCGTTGTGGAGAATGACTGTGTTTTAATGGGATCTTTACATATCAGCATTGCAATGGGCTCCTTTAAAGTGTGATGATTTTAATGTTTTTGCTGGGGTTTCACCTGAGGTTCCAAATATATATTTTCCTGTCATATTTGCAGGCATCCAGCACGCAATTCTAGATATGCAAATCAGGGCACTTTGTTTACCAAGCTTTTGATAGAAAAGGAGGTCTGGGCAAGGTGGCTCACACCTGTTATCCAGCACTTTGGGAGGCTGAGATGAGAGGATTGCTTGAGGCCAGGAGTTCAAGATCAACCTTGGCAAGATAGAAACTTTGTCTTTAGAAAAAAATAAGTTAAAATTAGGCCAGCATGGAGGTGTGCCCCTGTAGTCTCAGCTTCTCTGGAGGCTGAGGCAGAAGGATTGCTTAAGCCCAAAAGTTAGAGGCTGCAGTTAGCTATGATTGTGCCATTGCACTCCAGCCTAGGTGACAGTGTGAGACTCGGTCTCCAAAAAATGAAAAATAACAAAAAAGAGGGCTCCAAAAATTTCCTTGACCAAAAAGGAAAGTCTCTTACTTCTTTTTAACCCTGCCTGGCTGGGTTCCAGCTCACTAGCATAAAACGAGAAGGCACCACCAGTGTGATTAAAATAAGGCCCTGCTTAATTAAAACAGTGTGAGAATTTAATAAGAGGCATGAGACTTCACTGATAGTCACCAAAAAAATCTCAGAAAGGTGACTTAACAGGCACTAATAGCATATGTTGCTTGTTTTACTTTTTGTCAACATTCTGTTTTCCAGAGACATCTTTTGTACAGGTGAAAGCCTCTCATTCCTTCGTCTCCCCTCACTGCCTGCTTTTCAGCCATTTCCTTGCTTGCTGGAGTTAACCAGTAAGAAAGAGACCATGATGGAGAAAGAACACACTGACCACTTCTACCTTCTTTAACATAAGTGGAGTCCACTGGCCCTGGACTTCACTTGTATTAAAGAAGGTAGATTAGTTCCCCTCCAGATTAGCTTCAGCACCAGCTGTGGTGTTTTCCTGCCACTTCTAACCATTCTCCTGCCTCAGCCTCCCAAGCAGCTGGAACTACAGGTGCACACCACCACGCCCAGCTAATTTTTGTATTTTTAGTACAGATGTAGTTTCACCGTGTTGCCAAGATGGTTTCGATCTCTTGACCACATTCTGTCCACTCTATCATTGCCTCGTCTCACACCCTGTATTTGCCAATTCTATACTCGTACCCAAACGAATCTATAGGTATATGTAGTAGGATGATGAAGAACTGGCCAATGCGTAGCTCACCTTTTGAGCCAGGACCAAAGCGTGAAGCGTCTCAAGCTCTGACCTTCATCTTTTGGAGGGGAAAGAATCATTTTCCTTTAAGCCTAAGTCTGACAAAATCTAATTACAAAGTTTTTCCATTTTGCTGTTTTAAAACAAAAGCTAATCCTTCCTTCCATCTATTTCAGCCCTTCCTTCCTCTGCTTCTAATAGTGAAGGAAAGAAAGAAGTCTCTCTATTTCACAAGTTTGAAGTACTTAACATTTGCACGTGGTTTCCTGTTCTGGGTGGGCGGTTTTGGCCCTGGTACCTCATGGAGGCTAGGGCATTTTTGGACACTTTGGGTACCCACCTTACTTAAGAATTCAGTGACTGGGAAAGAAGGTCATGGGGAGTCTTCAAATTATTAACCCTCAGTCCTATCTAAATCATTAGTTAATGCCGTGTTCGAAGGTGGTAAAGTAACCATCATCTTAGGAGATAACTCTCGTTTATTATGCTTAGTGATGAACAAAGTATAAACTCACCAATGTGAGAGACAGAGACAGGATGCTTATTTCTTTATGGATATTTAGAATTTGAGCCTGTAAAGTGGAAACACCAGCTTTAGCACAAATAGATCTCTTTCTTGATTCTAAAATATTTATTAGTTTTACAAAACGATGGGCTGCACTGCTGGTGGGAGTGTAGGTTGATACAGTCATTCTGGAAAACAATTTGGCGCTACCGTGTAACAGTGAATATTCATAGACCCTCCTAGGCAGTAATCCAGGGAAACTTACGCTGATGGGAATTGTTCCTAATGGACACAGCATTGTTTCTAATAGACCTGAAAACATTTTAAAGGTCATCAATAGACATATATATATTACTTTGATATATAACAGTTAGACAAATATATATAATAATTTGACTAATATGTATTAGCTTCTATTCCTGTAGATTAATATATAGGAGTTTAATATATAATAATTAAACTAATATGTATAATAATTTGATGAATATGTATGTTAGCTTCTATCTCTATAGACAATATATATTAGTCTAATATATAATAGACTAATATGTATAATAATTGGCTTAATATATAAGTGTCTATCTAGACTATTTTAGTCTATTGAGGACTTTGTATGTATACACACACACACACATATATATACACATACCTACATATATATATACTTTTGTCACAGAATGGAATATTATACAGCAGTGAATATGCAAAACTTGGCTAAATCTTAGAAACAATATTGTTTGAAAAAAACTAGTCACAGAAGACTATATATGATAGAATTATAAAGTTTAAAATCAAGCAAAATTAAACCATGTATTTAGAGAGTGATAGATAGAAAATGTAAGATAGTGGTTACCCCTGGAGAGAAGGCAGGAGGATGACTTAGGGAAATAGCAAATAGGTAGATGCATCAAAATACCTTTCAATGTGTGGTTCTCAAATAGGTTGGTCGGTGTATGGTGTTCATTTTATTGTTGTGCTTCACAGGTTACATACATGTTAGTGCATTCTTTTGTAGGTTACAAACATTGCATGATAGACTTTTTTTTTTTCTTTTTTTGAGATAGTGTCTTACTCTGTAGCCAGACTGGAGCGCAGTGCCATGATCTCAGCTCACTGCAACCTCCACCTCCTGGGTTCAAGCAATTCTCCTGCCTCAGCCTCCCAAGTAGCTGAACCTCCAGGTGCATGCCACCACGCCCAGCTAATTTTTGTACTTTTAGTAGAGACAGGGTTTTACCATGTTGGTCAGGATGGTCTCGATCTCTTGACCTCATGATCTGCCCGCCTCAGCCTCCCAAAGTGCCAGGATTACAGGTGTGAACTAGTGTGCCTGGCCAATAGAAATATTTTTAAAGTGATAGCATAAGTCAGAATTATTGCTTGTGTTTCTTTTCCCCATCTCTATTTCCTAACATTCTCTTTTCATAGTCTCCAGGGAGGGGGCTTGAGATCACATAGGAGTAATTAGAAGGCCTGCTTCTGACAGTGTCACTCCTTGAGTGGTGGAGGTATTGGGGGAGGCTGACAGTAACTACTGAGCCCAGTGAGCTACGAGTCGCGGGTGCTTTCTGTATAGCGCTTCCTACCTAAAGTCTAGAAAATCTTGGGGCCTGAAGGAAAGAAAATCCATCAAATAAAGGCTTGGTGACCTCTGGAAAACCCATATTCATTGTCCCAACAGTGACTAATACTTTTTTTTGTGTGTGTGTGACAGAATCTCGCTCTGTCGCCCAGGCTGGAGTGCAACGGCGCCATCTCAGCTCACTGCAGCCTCCGCCTCCCAGGTTCAAATGATTCTCCTGTCTTAACTTCCCGAGTAGTTGGGATTACAGGCATGTGCCACCACACCTGGCTAATTTTTTGTATTTTTAGTAGAGATGGGGTTTCACCGTGTTAGCCAGGATGCTCTCAATCTCCTGACTTTGTGATCTGCCGTCCTCCGCCTCCCAGAGTGCTGGGATTACAGGTGTGAGCCACTGTGCCCAGCCAAGTGACTAATACTTCTGAGCAGGATATTATGAGAAACCTGTTCGTTTGCAGCCCGCCCTTCACTTCTGAGCAGCATGTGGCCTTCTGAGTGAGGCAGGAGTTGGCATGTGGGTGATGCTGTAATATGTTATGCAGCCAGGCACATTGTCAGCGGTTCATAGGTTCCGTCTTGAAAAATTAAAGGCAGATATGTGAGAACCAGGCCCATGTGAGAATAGGAATGACAATGGAAATGGAAAATGTAAGTTGGGGCTGATGTTCTGCTGCTTTGAGTACTGAAATTCTCTGCTGCTAGGATACATCATCACTGAAGCGCTGGCCTGTACTGGGAGGGGTGGGCAGAGCTCTCCCAGGAATCTGCGCTTATTCTGAAACAGCTGAGCAGAATAACGAGTGACAGGCTGGTGGCGGGGAGGTTGAGTCTTACTCCAGATTTCCATTAAATGAGTGCATGGAATCGATACCTAACTAAACAGTTGTCTTGAGAACACCCAGCGGCCCCTGGGGAATTTGGTATTTTCAGACAGGAAAATGCGCAGCATGACTATTTTTTAAAATAGTTTCAACATCTTTTATGTAATGCTGATGCATCTGGAAGTGAAAACGCTGAGTTTCATTTCACTAAAAAATGAATTTTTTTTTTTTTTTTTGCTTTAACCTTTAACTTGAAATCACAACTAGTGGCCTTTTCACCACAGTCCTAGAGTATCAAAGTGTGTGTATTCACCCACACATCAAACCAGGATTTACTGAGAGTATATTCTGTGCAAAGAACTGGGCGTGCAGGTTGTTATGAAAAATACAGAGACTTTGTAGCGGCCCCTAAGGAGCTCATAGTCTAGAAAGGGAGACAGATCATTACACGGCAGGAAAAATACAATATGTGTGGGAGCGTGTCACAAAGGAAGTGACATCGAGCTGAATCTTAGGAAGAGCAATGCTTGAATGAATGGGGACATCCCTGATGGAAGGACCAGCATAATGAATGAAGAATTTTGCCTTGTGTTACTAAAATTCCATCAGATGTTATGACACAAACATAAGCATCATGATAATGAAATTAATAGTGAATTTAAATGAAAATGACCAAATTAAGACTTTTTTTGGCTTTGTCTATTCTACCTTCTCATTTTATTTTAATTATGTTGCAAAGAACCATATACTTAGGGTAAACTGGTCCATAGTTGTGGCCAGGGAATACAATTATAATTCAATTTAAAAGTAGTTTAATATTCTCATGGTAAAAGAAAAGGTTATAGCTGGGCACAGTGGCTCACACCTGTAGTCCCAGCACTTTGGGAGGCCTAGGTGGGAGGATTGCTAGAGACCAGTAGTTTGAGTACAGCCTGGGCAACATAGCAAGACCCTGTCTCTACCCAAAAATTAAAAATTTTGCCAGGCATGGTGGCGTATGCCTGTAGTCCCAGCTCTTCTGGAGGCTGAGGTGGGAGGATCGCCTGAGCCCGAGAAGTTGAGGCTGAAGTGAGCCGTCATCATGCCACTCATCCCAACCTGAGAAACAGAGTGAGACCCTGTCTCAAAAAAAAAAAAAAAAAAAAAGAATGTTAGGAATTTAGTATTTTTATACTTCTCCTATAACTCTAGTACCTCTGAAGAAAAGCCTCAGTCAGAAATATGATTTGCTTTGGGGTTATATGTTTTATCAGAGATAAATGTGAATTGAGAATAAAAATCTCAAAATGTAATAATGATAGTCTATATTTCAGTAGCACATAATATATAAAACACTAGTATACATTATTTAAATTTGACCAATATGCGAGAGGAAAACAACATAGGGCAGAATTGTAAGTTTGTTTCATGAAATAACTATTAACAGTTCATTCTGTTCACCTATGTACTGGTAGCATTTGTGAACAATTCATTCTTATTTTTTTTTTTCCAAAATACTGTTGCAAAATAGACTTGCCTCTATTTTCCTGTTTGCAGCCTATCTCATTAAATTTCTGCAATTCTAAATTAGAATAGCATCTAATAGACCACATGTGAAATGTGCTTGCTATTAACTCAGACATTTTATGACATATTCATTAGTCAATCCTTAGTGTTTATTTATGAAGTCACATTACTCTGTCCAGTAATTAACAGAAATGGATGAATATGTATCTCTAACTTGTTTTTTTAGCAAAAGAAATAATTTACAGCAAGTATTTATAATTACGTCAGCTCAATGTTTACAGCACTTGAATGGCAATAGGTATTGTTTCTGTCACGTAGATTTCATAGTTAATTTCTGTACAGAAATGCTTTGCTGTTAATGCTTTGTCACTTCACACACATATCACAGATTACCGAAAATCATTTGTCCTTCAGCTGCAACGAATAAAGACTCTTCTTTATCCTTAATTTTCCGACTGCCTCTCTAGCCATTTTATGGTCTTACACAGATGCTAATGCTAATTAATGGTTTAATATGAAAAATACTGGCACATAAAACCGTTACATTTTGCCCATGAGTTGTAAGTAAATTCAACTTAGTGCCCTAACAATAATAATGATAGTGGTAGTGACTGTACCATCAATATTTATAGGGTACTTCTAGTGTACTGAGCTCTGTGCTAAGTATTTTCCTTATGTAGTTTAGTGAACTCCCATAACCCTGTGAGGTAGGTGTTATTGGCCCGTTTTACAGATGAATTTGTAATCATTTCCTTCAAGGGACTTAGGTTGTAGTGGGAAAGATGGATTTGCTTAAGAAACAAGTACAAAAAATATGATAATGGCTTTAATAGGGTTAGGTACAAGGGTTATAGAAAAATGAGACAAAAGGGCCCCAGCTTCCCAGAAGGCGTCAGGGAGGTCTTCACAGAAAGGCAGCCCCAGCCCTGAAACTTGAAGACTGAGTGAATTTGAAAAGATGATGCCTGGAGGGAACAGAAGAGAGAAGGGTGTGGAGATGAGGGTAACAAGGCAGGGTCAGGGAGCCACAGGAAGGGACCCCATAGGTGCTGAGGGTCAAGTGCAGGGGGAGGAGAGACACGGATGACTGGGGTCAGATCTCAAGGAGCCTTGCATATTATCTGAAGGAATGGAGATGTCATACTCTGTGCTGGAAAACGATCTGCAGATTAACCCAATAAACACTAATTAACTCATTACGATTAAGGGATGACCTTCCTTTCTTCCTTCCTTCTTCCCTCCCTTTGTCCTTCTCTCCTTCTTTGGCTTATTTATTCACGCAATAGATTTTATTGAGTGCCCATAACGTGTACAGCACTCCATTGAATCCCGAAGATGAAGGGTGGGTGAGAGTGGACACAGCTCTTCCCTTCTGGAGTTTATTGATTTGTAGAGGAAAACAAGCATTAATCAATGAGTCAACCAAAAAATGTAAAATTACAAAGATGACTGCTATAACCAGGGAGGGTGAGTCTATGTAAGTGTGTCATAGGAGGTAGTGACCTGGCTGGGGAAGTCAGGAAGACTCCCTTGAGGAGAAGAGGACTGAGTTGAGAGCTGAAGGAGAAAAGAATACAAGGTCATTTGATAGAAGGAGTGGGTAATTTAAGAAGTCTTAGCAAGGAAGAAGGCTCTTCCTTGTGCAAAGGCTCTAAGGTCTGGGAAAGCAAGGTCCTTTTAAGGAATTGAAAGGAAGCCAGCCAAGGTGTAGTGCAAGTTGGGAAAGAATGCAGGGGCTGGATTACACCAGGTTTTGGGGGCCATGTGTAGAAATGGAAAGTCGCTGATGTATTTAGACAGGAGCCAAGGGAGGCGGTGGGGTGGCAGTGGGGAAGCGGGGAGACATGTTAGGGGAGCAGGGGAAGAGTCCAGATGAGCCAGGGTGGTGCCGGGGAGGAGCAGAGGGAGTTGAGTCCTATGACTGGATGGCTGAATATGGGGCATAATTTGGAAGAGGAAGACATCAGAGTGATGTTGATGCCACTGCTGAGCTAGGGAACATAGGCAAGGGCAGAAGCCATTCTTCTTGGATCTCCAGAAAACATTAGGAGATAGATGGGGAAAACATCACAATGGAAATTAAGCTCAAGGTTGGCCTTGAAAAATGAGTAGGCATTTTCTTTTTTTTTTTGAGACAAAGTTTTGCTGCTGATGCCCAGGCTGGAGTGCAGTGGCATGATCTTGGCTCACTGCAATCGCCGCCTCCCAGGTTTAAGCCATTCTCTTGCCTCAGCCTCCTGAGTAGCTGAGATTACAGGCACAGGCCACCATGCCTGGCTATTTTTTGTATTATTATGATTTTTTAAAAGTAGAGAACGAGTTTTCGCCATGTTGGCTAGGCTGCTCTCGAATTCCTGATCTCAGGTGATCCACCCACCTTGGCCTCCCAAAGTGCTGGGATTACAGGCGTGAGCCACATTGTTTGGCTGAAAAATGAGTAGGAATCTTCTAGATGGCAAGGAGGGGAAAGGCATATTAATCAAAGGGAGTGTTATACGCAGAGGCAGAGGCATAATCGAAATAGTGCAAGAAAATGTCTACACATATACAAAAGGAGAGTTATTGTGGGATCCATAAATAATTTTTTGATTTCTTGATATGCTCATATCCATGTTGTATTGCAGTGATTATAAGATCTGTATTAGTATGTAGAGTTTGTAAATACGTAAGCGTGTTTAAGTATTTTTTAAGATATGGCTATACTATATATAGAAATTCCTCTCTTCATTTTCATATCTTTACTTTGGAATTCGCACATGCCTTTTCATTTTATTATCTGATTTGTTTCTAATGAAATTTAGCCGCTTAGGCAGGACGTGGATTTTAGGTTTCTGCTTAGTGTTTTGGCATCTGGATTTGGGATTACTTAGCATTTTTAATTTACTAAAATAACCATCAACTTACATGCAATTGAAATGTGAACATGTTGGTTTCTGTTGTGCTTGGGAATTAAAATCAAAGTACAATCAAATAAAATTAGTAATTTTAAGACTTAGGTGACTTATCACTCTGGGGGAAATGAGGTGATATTGATTTGATAATTTTTTTTTTTTTTTTTTTTTGAGACAGAGTCTTACTCTGTCACCAGGCTGGAGTGCTGTGCCGCAATCTCGGCTCACTACAACCTCTGCCTCCTGGGTTCAAGCAGTTCTCCTGCCTCAGCCTCTTGCGTAGCTGGGATTACAGGCATGCACCACCATGCCCAGCTAATTTTTGTATTTTTAGTAGAGATGGGGTTTCACCGTGTTGGCCAGGATGGTCTCGATCTCCTGACCTTGTGATCCACCCGCCTCAGTCTCCCAAAGTAATGGGATTAAGCGTGCGCCACTGCCCCCTGCCATGATACCTTTTAATACTAAATACAGAAGTGTTGATAGCAAGATCAGCTTTGAAGAGATGGGACAGCACTAGAATCTGAAGAATGGCCTCTGTGTACTATTGTCTCCAACTGGCTTTAACATCTGTTGGCTGTGTTTACTCTCAGTTTTCTTGTCAATAATGCAGAGGTAATCATGATTCCTAGCCACCTCACAGACTGCAATGGGCTGGGGCAATGTGTATAAAGCCCTTAGCACAGGCCCCAGGGCATAATAAATGTTAATCAGTGTTCATGATAACCTTGGCCATCGCTGACATCATGTCTTAACTGAGTTATCAACAAAGAGGCATGTGTAGTTTCAAAAGTGAAAGTCAGGCCGGAATGGTAAATATATGTACAGAATTTGCATGATTTTGTGACTAGAAGGGATCTTAGAGAAAGAAAGCATCCAATTCAGCAAGGTTTGTGACATTTTCTCTAAAGAACTGACTGCTTTTATTGTAGAATCATTAAGAAGGGGAAGGAACAGGATTATTTTGATAGTGATGTCCCTAAGGTGAGGAGACGGGAGGGAAGCAACCCCTGGCCAGAGCCCACTCATCCCTTGGGATGCAGACCTGCTGTGTCTCTGCCTGCTGAGTTTTTGACATTCTGATTGAAAAATTGCACGCACGTGCGCTTGTGTGTGTGTGATTATGCAATATAATGTTTCCCATTTCTGTGACTTCACCAAATGTGAATGAAGACCACAGAAGCTGCCTAATTCAGTGGGAATATTGTTTTTATAATTACAGGTCTAGGCATTTTTCATTGAGATTCTCCACTGCCACCCTCTCTACTGAAGCAAAATCTTCGTGAAAAGCTCTGCTGCAAGGAACAGCTGATAGCTTACAGTTCTTCAGTGTGATGAAAGCACATGGTACAGGTAAACATCTCTAAAATCTTTAAAGGAAATAATTATCACTGAGTTGTAATATCCTCAATATAGGGGTGGGGGTGTATATATATCTGGTCACACAAACATACACACACAACATAAACATGTATCTATGTGTTCATGTAGACTCCATCTATTTTTTTTTTTTTTACTGTCTCTTTTATAAAAATGGAACCCTTGCTTTTTTGTGGGAAAGGAAATAACTTCTACTTATTTTGGGGTCACTGGTTGGGATAGATGACAAGGCGTTGCTGCTAATTCTGAAAGCAGTGTTCATAAATTCACCTAGAGAGGCGACCATCAGGTAGTAGTAGAGACTGTAGAGGTGGTTAGTAGAGATTGTTAAGAATATTGTTTTTCTCAGGCCGGGTGCGGTGGCTCAAGCCTGTAATCCCAGCACTTTGGGAGGCCGAGGCGGGTGGATCACGAGGTCAAGAGATCGAGACCATCCTGGTCAACGTGGTGAAACCCCGTCTCTACTAAAAATACAAAAATTAGCTGGGCGTGGTGGCGCGTGCCTGTAGTCCCAGCTACTCGGGAGGCTGAGGCAGGAGAATTGCTTGAACTCAGGAGGCGGAGGCTGCGGTGAGCCGAGATCGCGCCATTGCACTCCAGCCTGGGTAACAAGAGCGAAACTCCGTCTCAAAAAAAAAAAAAGAATATTGTTTTTCTCAACAATGTAATTCGGAACATCATTCATAGCAACAGATATTTTTCTACAATATAATTCTTAATGATTATATAATATACCATTGAACAAATATTCTAAAATTTATTTAATTTATGTACCTTCTAACTGGATAGTCATTTCTAATTTTTTTGCCTTTTTATTTTTCTGAGGCCAGGTCTCACTCTTGTGAGACCAGACCACTCCAGACCAGGCTGGAGTGCAGTGGCACAATTTTGGCTTACTGCAACCTCTGCCTCCAAGTCTCAAGTGATCACCTCAGCCTCCCAAGTATTAATAACTGGGACTACAGGCGCAGGGCACCATGCCCGGCTAATTTTTGTATTTGTTTTTATAGTGATGGGGTTTTGCCATGTTGCCCAGGCTGGTCTCAAACTCATGACCTCAATCAGTCCTTCTACCTCAGCCTCCCAAAGTGCTGGGATTACAGGCGTGAGCCACCATGCCCAGCCATATTTTTGCTTTTATGATACCAAAAATATTCTTCTAGCTCTGTATTAGTTCCCATTACAAATGATTTCCTTAAGCTAATTTCTTAGCAGCAGACTGTTAAATGTAAGAGTTGTCAAGTTTTAAGGCTTTTGGTAACTTGTTGCCAAATTATTTTCCAATAAAGTCATTCCAGTTTATATTTCCAGAGGCAGTTTATGAGAGTGTCTGCTTCAGACAATTTTCCAATGCTGGGAATTTTGAAAACAAAAAGAGCGTTTGCTAACTGATTATGCAAAATGATGTTTCCATGTGTTTTGGGTTTTTGGGGTTGGGAGGTCATTTGTTAGTAAATTGTGCTATTTTGTAGAACTTTCCTCCATTAGACAGTAGCATGCTTGAAACTTACCAGATTTCGACAGTTCAGAAATAATATTCAATCCAGAAGGAGTAGAAGGGTCCTCGGGAATTTTAAGTTCTTCCTTTCTGGCAAAGTATTTTTAGACAACTATGAAATCACTAGATAGCAATCATTTTTCAGTAGAAAGCATGGTTTTTCATTTCTTAAAAAGAGCAAAAATACATTAATAATAAGCCTTTATTAGACATGTATCTGAAGTTATACTGCTCATTAGTTTAAAAGTATGTGCGTGTCTATATGTGTGTGTGTGTGTGTGTGTATATATATATATATATATGTGTCCAATATCGGGAACATGATTAAATATAACTATGTTAGTGCCATATGATGCAAAAGCTGTAGATAAGATTGCAAGCTTCAGGCTTCCTGGGCTCAAATTCCAGCTCTGCTGTTTTCTCGAAGTGTGACATTGGGCAACTTACTTTGCATGTAAAATTCGGATAATAATAGTACCCGTCTCCATTGGGTGTTGCTGCAGATAATATATATAAAATGTCTAAAATTGTTAAAAATCCTATTTCAGGAGTATTTAGTCATTCGAGAAAATGATCAGTGTAGAAGTAAACAAATGTAAGGTATTGGCACAAACCACGGTATAATCCTAATCTTGCAAAATTACTTTGCCTCTTTTTCCTCCCTCTTCTCATCCTCCTCTAGTCTCTAAAAAGAACAGTGTGTAGCATACTTCTGAATGACTTTAATTTGTATTAGTGGGGTAATCCCAGTCCTGGAGAGACTGCCTGATGGAAGTCTTCAAGTCAAAGACCTATTTTTCACAGAGCTTTGAAACCCTGGCTGTCTGCATCACCTGGCTAGGGGCACCCTTGGAGCAGCTGCTGGGTGAGAGCAGAGCTGCTTTCCCACCCGGAGCTGCCTAGCTCCTGTGGTATACCAAGTGCCTTGGGCACAGAGAGTCCCTCACCGTCTGGCACCATATGTGAGCTGCCCTAGGTGGCTCATCTCTTTCCGTCATTACTAAATAAGCTTCATTTCACTAAATAAATGAAAGCGAAGGTAGATGAAGAGACCCCCCCACCCCACCGCCCCAGGTCTTAGGAATGTGTGCTTTATCCTACAGATATACGAAGGGGAAGACTGTAGGGTTGTGAATCTCTTGACCCTCTGACTCTATCATAACACTGAAAAGTGAAAGGAAAAGCGGTCAAAGAATTACTTGGCATGAAGGGGACAAACACAGAATGACTTACGTGGCTTCAGTCTCTGCTTTTCCCTGGTTTCCCTGTAACGAGCTTGTGTTATGTGGACGCTGCATTCGTTCTGGCCCTAATTTCTGGTCTAATTTGAACAGCTCTGTATTTCTCAGCAGAAGAGGACTATCTGAATTCCTAATTAAGACATGTTAGCTTAAGAATACCTCCTTAATGTGTCATAAATCATTTTCCTGTAAGCGATGATGAGGATGAATAAGTAAACAAACTTGGATTTATGCACACATGTATGTTATTTCAACAAAATTAATAAATTCATAGAGAGAGAGAGAGGACAACAAATGAGTTAGCAAATATAGGTCAGGAAAAGAGTTCATAATGTTCTGCCAGATTCTGATGAGGCACCTCGTGAGTGTAGGTAGAAGGCCTCACGTAACAGTAGTGGGAATGGTAATCACACTGCCATATGGAACATTTGGTATTTGAATAGCACTTAGCTTCCTCCGAAACCACAAAATCGATAGAGACTCAGGGAGGAAGAAAGGATTCTCTTGCTGTGGATCACTGGCTGGTGTGCAGAAATATAGACGTGCTGGTTATCACGGGCTTACCGGAATAAATGTCTCTAGGGAGGCAGGAGAGTGTAGGGAATACTTAACCATATTAATTATGCTGCGACCTCAGATCTGTGGTCAGCCGTTTTTGGTTGTGTTCATATACTACACATGGTTGCCTAAACCATTTGTGCACTCATATACAAGACCTCTCTACAAGACCAGGCAAAATCATTGTAGAACTGTCAATTTGCAAAGTCCCACGGGGACTTTGGGGTGCCTTAAGATTTTGCCAGTACAAAGTTAAAGCGCAATTTTTGAAATGTGAGAAATGGAAACAACACCTTTAATTTTAATCCCATTCATTTATCACTCATTTATTAATTTAGCAAAGGCTTTTCTAGGGGCCGACATGTTCTAATATAGGGCTAGGCATTGAAGATAAGGGAGGAGAATAAGGTAGGCAGGAGACCAGCCCTAATGGAGCTTGCAGTCCTCAGGGAGATAGTCAACACTATCGTAACTGGCTTGAGTGAATAGGAAAGATGAAGTGGGCCATTCCAAAAGGAGGCATGGCATGCATCTGAAACTGGAAACTGGAGAAACCAGTGGAGAAAGACCTGTTGAACTGCAAGGCATAAAACAGAAAGAACCAGAGAATAGTCAGGGACTGACAATGAGGTTGTGATTGTTGACAGCTGGACCAGGTTGAGAACTGAAGAAGGCAAGGAGAGAAGCGTACTACGAAATGCCCCCTGAGTACACAGTTGCTAGGGCCAGTAAAGATCGTGGGGTTACTGATCTCTCAATTTAGGTAATGTAAATGATGCATCTTATCGACAGTCTATATCCTTAAGAAGTTGTGAAATGAATCTTTTACTTTTTATGACTAAACAAACATGTTAGAAAGATGGATGTTGCCGGGTGCGGTGGTTCACACCTGTAATCCTAGGACTTTGGGAGGCCAAGGCGGGGGGAATGCCTGAGCTCAGGAGTTCGAGACCACCCTGGGCAACATAGTGAAACCCCATTTCTACTAAAATACAAAAATGTAGCCTGGAGGTAGTGGCGTATGCCTGGAATCCCAGCTACTCAGGAGGTTGAGACAGGAGAATTGCTAGAACCTGGGAGGTGGAGGTTGCAGTGAGCCAAGATTGTAACACTGCACTCCAGCCTGGGTGACAGAGCAAGACTCCGTCTCAAAAAAAAAAAAAAAAAAAAAAAAAAAAGAAAGATGGATGCCACCCTGCCTTTATCACAGTATGGTGATATTTTTATTAACTACCCAAAGGAAGAATTGAGATACACCAGAACACATTTACCTTACTGTCTTACTAACTATATCCTTTTTCTTCATCTACTATAATTCACCTTAGAGAGTGAGATTAATGATATAATTAATCCTGCCTTTTGTGCACACACATCATTAACTTTATTTAGTTCACTTGAAACATATTTTAGGTTCCAGGTCAGAATAGCCCCTCCATTTGTCACATCTGACCTCTTTACTATCTGGTACCCTTCCACTCACCATCGTTTGTGGGATTGTGGTTCATCTCACCTTCCTCCCTCCATTCCTGGGTGCTTTTAGTGGTCTCTTAAATAACAGGATCTGCTCAGAGATTTCTTTTATCTCCTTAGGCCTTGACCTGTGTTTGGTAAAGTCTACATTTTTAGCTTTGGATTTACTGTCTTTGGCGAACCTTTTTCTCTGTCTTATCCCTCCCTAGCCAGCGCTCTCTTCGGGAGCTCAAACCTCCACCATGTACTCTACCCAGATGTTTTTTTCTTTCTTTAACAAGTCCAGTTTAGTTGCCTGTTTCATCCCCTACTCCACATCCATGCACTCACCCAACACACACACACTGTGCATTATGGAACATGGGGTGTTTCTCGCTTCAGGCCCCGTATATAACCCACCCCACCCCTCAGCTCTTAGAAATGTTTGCTTTATCCTACAGAAATCCAAAAAGGAAAACTGCAGGATTTCAAGTTTCTCAACCCTTCAGATGCATCTGTATCATAAGGTTGAAAAGGAAAAAGCAAAAGGTTGAAATGTGCATTTCTAAGGTTAAGAATATCTTGCTGATATTAAGTATTTAAAATACATGGCTGGGCACAGTGGCTCATGCCTGTAATCCCAGCACTTTGGGAGGCCAAAGCGGGTGGATCATGAGGTCAGGAGATTGAGACCATTCTGGACAACATGGTGAAACCTCGTCTCTACTAGAAATACAAAAAATAATTAGCTGGGTATGGTGGCTCGTGCCTGTAATCCCAGCTACTCAGGAGGCTGAGGCAGGAGTATCACTAGAACCAGGAAGTCGGGAGGTTGCAGTGAGCCAAGATCGCGCCTTTGCACTCTAGCCTGGCAACAGAGGGAGACTCCATCTCAAAAAAACAAAAAAGAAAAAAAAAATACAGACTTCCTCAAAATGTATCTTTCAGCATAAATGTGCCCTTCCCTTTTCTACTACCCTTCCTTCAATCTGTAGATAGCTTCCATAATTCATAGCCGCTTTAGGTAAAAGCATTATTTTGAGACATTGAATGATTTTTTTTTTAAGGAAAAATGAAAAATGTGGGGTCAAAGATTCAAGAATACATTGTGTTTTATATGTAGGCATAGCTTTTAAACTATTTTGGAGTACTTTAGAGTTTTAAAATAACTCACCAGGCTTCTGTATGAAACATTTTATTCTTTGTAAGTTTTATAAATCATATGATTTCTAGTGTCAGTATGGAAATATTCACATAGTTGTAATAACGCTAATGAAATAAAGTAGACTATTCCATCATCTACTTTTCAACCACATTGGAAAACGGCTGATATCAAAGCTTACAATTTTGTCTTTCCTGTTGGAACCCTAAAGCAGACTGCCGCACAGACCTTCGCTGGAACACTAACGCTGCCTTCAGTGTTGGCAAACCATACTACTCAAAGTGTGGGCCAAACTGGAGGTAGAAATCCAGCTTTGATACAGTTGTATCCAAATGACAGTATTCTATGGTACATTTCAAATTACTATTTTTTTTCTTTTAGAGATTATCAAATGAAATGAAGCATGTAAATAGTTTTCTAAGCTCCAGAACGTGAGATATCGGAGCTTTTGATGTTACAGTATTTAGAGGTGGAAGAGAAAATGAACATTCATTTCCCTTTCTCCCCAACTCAAGACCCGTGTCCCCTGAATATCGTTGCTGACTCTCATGTCATCAGTGTTCAAATAGTGAATTATTCACTGACTGATTGTTGAAACAACTGTGATAAGATTTGGAAATAATATACAGAACATCTTGGAAGTCCTTTTTTTTTTATTAGCAAGAAACAGCTATATGCCAAGCAGTATTAAGAAGAGTCATCTCTTCGGATTAAATGAGAAGTAAATCACTGATATTTATTTATTTATTTATTTATTTTTAAGAAAATGAAAAAAAAAAGAAAAAAGAGAGAAAGAGAAAGAAGAAAAAAAAAGAGAATGAAAGAAAGGGAAAAAGAAGAAGAAAAAGAGGGAGAGAGAACGGGAATCTTGCTCTATTGCCCAGGCTAGAATGCAGTCCAAAAATGGGTATTGAAAACCTCTTTTATACTAATAATTGTGTTATACAATGGAGACAGGAAGGAATAAGGGAGGAAAATAAAAAACAAACAGCCAACCAATATTTCATTTAAACCTATGAAATGCTATGCAATTGCTAGGGAGTGATTTACTTCAACCATGTGGTCACTTTTAGAATAGGTGTGATGTGTTACTGAAGAAAATGTATGTTTTGTGGATTTGGAGTAGAGAGTTCTGTAAATGTTTATTAAGTTTACTTATTCGAGGTCTAAATTCTAGTCCCGGGTATCCTTGTTAACCTTCTGTCTCATTGATCTGTCCAATATTGACAATGTAGTGTTAAAGTCTCCCACTATTATTGTGTGGGAGTCCAAGTCTCTTTGTAAGTCACCAAGAAGTTGCCCTATGTATCTGGGTGCTCCTTTATTGGGTGCGCATATACTTGGGATCGTTAGCTCTTCCCGTTACATTGATCCCTCTACCATCATACAATGAATGTCCTTCTTATCTCCTCTGGTTTCTGCTACTTTAAAGTCCATTCTATCAGAGACGAGAACTGAAACTCCTGCCTTTTTTACTCTTTTTTTTCTCTCTTTTTTTTTTTTTTTGCTCTCCATTTGGTTGGCAAATCCTCTTCCATCCCTTTGTTTTGAGTCTCTGTATATCCTTGCATGTGAGATGGGTCTGGATGCAGCTTACCGATGGGTTTTTTTGGAATGGCTGATACTGATTGTTCCTTTCTGTATATAGTGCCTCTTTCAGAAGCTCTTGTAAAGCAGGCCTGGTGGTAATGAAATCTCTGAGTACTTGCTTGTTCGTAAAAAATTTTATTTTTCCTTCACTTATGAAACTTACTTTGGCTGGATATGAAATTCTGAGTTGAAAGTTCTTTTCTTTAAGAATGTTGAATATTGGCCCCCACTCTCTTCTGGCTTGTAGGGTTTCTGCTGAGAGATCTGCTGTGAGTCTGATAGGCTTCCCCTTGTGGGTAACCTGACCTTTCTCTCTGGCTGCTCTTACTATTTTCTCCTTCATTTCAACCCTGGTGAATCTAATGATTATGTGCCTTGGGGTTGCTCTTTTTGAGGAATATCTTTGTGGTGTTCTCTGTATTACCTGGAGTTGACGATTGTCCTGCCTTGCTAGGTTGGGAAAGTTTTCTTGGATAATATCCTGAAGAATATTTTCCAGCTTGGATTCATTCTCTTCATCACATTCAGGTACACCTATCAAACCTAGATTAGGTCTTTTCACATAGTCCCGTATTTCTTGGAGACTTTGCTCATTCCTTTTTACCCTTTTTTCTCTAATCTTGTCTTCTCGTTTTATTTCGTTGTCGGTCTTCCACCTCTGAAATCCTTTCTTCTGCTTGATCAATTCGACTGTTAAAACTTGTGCATACTTCGTGAAATGCTCTTGTGTTTTTCAGCTCCATTAATTCACTTATATTCCTCTTTAAATTATCTATTCTCATTAGCATTTCGTCAAACCTTTTTTCAAGGTTCTTAGTTTCTTTGCATTGGGTTAGAACATGTTCTTTAAGCTCGCAGAAGTTTCTTATTATCCACCTTCTGCAGCCTGATTCTATCAGTTCCTCACATTCATTCTCCATCAGGCCTTGTTCAATTGGTAATGAGGAACTGCAATCCTCTGTAGGAGGAAAGGCATTCTGATATCGGGTGTTTTCAGCCTTTTTGCGCTGGTTTCTTCCCATCTTTGTGGATTTATCCACCTGTCATCTGTGTAATTGCTAACTTTCAGATTAGGTCTCTGAGTGGACGTCCAGCTTGTTGGTGGTAAAGTTTTTTCTGTTTCTTTTTTTTTTTTTTTTTT
>PVKV010020801.1:0-38965 GCA_004027835.1 Alouatta palliata
TATATATTTTACTATTATATGTATCTTGATTTTTTACTATTCTTTATTCATCTATAATGTCTATTTCCTATATTTTCATATATTATATATAATATACTACATAGTATACATTTATTACACACTATAAGTTACATGGCTTATGCTATATAATATATAGTGTGTCTTATACTATATATTATATGTAATAAAAAAAACACCTGATTATAATTTTTTAAGTGCTCATGAATATGGAATAGGCTTGTGGATATTAGTAAAATAATTTTTACTTGGCAAAGTTAAGCAGCAAAGACTTAAAAGCAATCTCTAGGAAGCAATCTTTAGTCACTTGCTTATCTCTTTACAGAGGCCTAGAATAGGACAATCTTGAAAGTGTACAACATATTGCCTAAATAAATAAACCAAGATAGAATTCACAAACAACTTGCCAGTTTCAAAAAAAGAAAATTGACGGAACAGCAGTAGAATTGAAGTGCACCTGCAGTAGAATTGTAGATGAGAGAAAACATATAAGGCATAAAAATAACAGGTTTGGCAAGAAGGAGAATGCCTTATAGCAAAAAGGGTTGGAGATAAATATTTAGTATTTATCAACATGTAGGTATGTTGCTTCTCACATTCTTGCTGTCTGTGTAAGAAAATCCAGAAAAAGAAAAGAGAAGAGAGGAAGAATAGAAAATAACCATGGAAAAGAAACCTGCACATGGCAGAGAAGGAAATCCTCTTAAAAAGGCACTCAGAAGGAATGACTAGGAAAGTAGAAGTTAAGGAGAGGGCACTGTCACAGTGGCCAGGAAGGAAAGAAGTACAGGTAGAAGAGTTCAGTACATGGTTGAACATAGAACTATGTTGAGATTACAAAAGACATATCTGCTGATGGAAAAAGAGAAATCATCATGTTTGGCATCTTGAATATCAGTGATAATCTTAGCTAGAACCTGTGCAATAAAAATGTAAAGAAAAATTCAGATTATATGACATTTAGAGATAAATAAAATGTGACAGGAAAGAGTATAGATTTAACTTCTAAGAAGCTTGACAATTAAAGGGAATAGTTACAAGGAAATAAAGGAAAACAGGAATTTGAGAATTAGGCAACTTTATTTTATTTTTGAAGCCACGTAAAATCTTAATCAATGGAGACAAAGATATTGAAAATAATAAAAATGTATCATTGATGGCACAAGGTTTCTGAGGAAGTAGGATGTTGTTAGTTTATTTAAATTGCAATGGAAATAATTCAACTGAAACTAATTTTTAAAAAAGAAGTTTTAAAAAAAGTTTGTATTGATTCGCCATTTGGGACTCTAAGAAGACTTAGATATTGCTATTTAAGAGTACAGGAGAATAACAAAACTTCTAAAGACTTGGGAGTGTCTGCAAAGGAATAATAGTAAGAGTTGGGTCTAAATTTTAGAACATATTGGGTGGAATCACATTTTCACTGTAGTCTAATATTTCAGCCTATAAATTAAAATCAAAACAACTGTGGTAATCATTAAGATGTTATGATATATTTAAACTGGTTGGTAAATTGACTGATGTTCTAAGTCACCAAGTACTTCTTTGCACATTCACTTCTCTGTACTCTTCCCAAGATTTTCCATGTAACTAAAGGGTAAATACTTTACAAGAGCTGCTACTTTATTTGTTTTTCAATATTTTAAATATCACCCTCAATTTCACCCAGGCAGAGGGAAAGTTATGCAATCAGAAAGTTATACAATCAGAGGGAAAGTTATGAATCAGAAACATTACCACATCAGCAGGAGTGGCTGTGACTCACAAAGTAATGTACAAGGGATGAGTAAAGGTGAAGTTTGATAAGTCACCATGACTAGAGAACATATAGAAAATTAGGAATTAGAGAGGGCAGAGTAAGGCAGATAAAGGGAGGATAGCACATGAGAAAGAGGCTGCAGATTAGTTGTTGGTTAAAATATTTTACTTAGTTTTTTCTTGTGTGTATGCATATACACACACAGCCCTCTCTCTACATATATATATAAAATATTGAAATAATTATACATATAGATTATATTGAAATGATTATATACAAATGATTATATGTGTATATACACACACACACACACACATATATGTATGTGTGTGTGTATATATATATATATATAGAGAGAGAGAGAGAGAGAGAGAGATTTTTTTTCCTGAGGAGATAATTTCATTAGAAAAGGCAAATACACTGAATCATGGTTTGCAAAATAGAGCGTGATTAGGTGCATAGAGACACATGTAGGAAGTTCATATGAGCTTTTAAAAACAGAGTAAGAGAGAGAGAGAGAAGTGAGCACACAGGAATGCTCAAGAATGCAGCATTACCAGGCAGGTAGTAATGGCAAACTGAAGACGTTTTGCTTTAAAGTTTTGAAACATTCGTCCCCAAAGCCGGATTTGCTTTTCATTAGATTACATTTTTCAGAATGTGTAGGCAAATATTGTCTACTATCCTCATTTTCCAGTCTCATAGAACTCAGGCAACAGGGAAAGTCACACGTAAGGACCTGTTAAAGAGGTTTTGTGATTGGTTGGACCTGGCCCCTGTGTATAGCTAAACATTTCTCTGTGTGTATAGACAACAGAAGAGAGACCTACCAACCACTCTTTTTTTTTTTTTGCCTCTCTAATCCAGATATACAACACTCTCTTCTGATATTTATAATCAATATATTTTAAAAAACAAATGTTTACTCAGAGCAAATGTTCAGATAGCTTTTCTTTTTGAACTTGAAATTTTACTCTGAAAATTTACAGAATGTGAATTTTCTTTGGAAGAAAATTAAAGAACTAAATATATTATTTTAATTAGGATTAAATTAAAATTTTAAAAGTTAAAGGAAATGTATACCAAGTATATAGCCTTGGTGAGACTATATTTTAGGTTATTTTGGAATATATGAATAAAGCTACATCAACATATATGGAAAAGATATACAAAAACTGACAAGGAGTTCTCTTTTTTAGTTTCTTAATATGTGTATGTATGGTTGTACATAGGTAAGTCCTTCAAGTAATTTTTAAATAGTCATTATCCCATGATGTACAATCATGTATATTCTCAAGAATGTAAACTTAGTTACAATTTCATGAGTAGAATTTTCAAATACCTTAAAATTTCTACGAGTCATTTAACAATTTCCTACGGGACAACATTGGCTATGTTTGCATAAACATTGAAATCACCACCCTTACTTTTTGAAAAGTCTTTAACAATCTTTTTTATTCACCTTGAATTTAAAGACATGACTAATGAAGGTAGCAATATTATAACCTCTCCTACATAGGTTTGTGTTCCTGAGTGCCAACTGGTGACACTGTGATGAAACATAGCAGTAATAGTTGATTAAAGAGACTTCTCTCCTCGCCCCAGTGCTCACTGATATGTGACACCTGGCAATATATTATTAAGCCCCATTGTCTCACTGGTGCACTGGGACAGAATGTAACTAACGAGTCCTTCCCTGAGTGGTATATTTCTCCTTCACAGGTTTGGGAAAATCTTAGAATGCACATTCAAATCCAGCTCATGTGTCTATTTAGAGAATAAAGTCAACTTACAAAAATCTTAATATATCAAAGATTGCAATGTATGTATTATGGCTGGAAGCCCAGGCAGTTCAAACTCATAAATAATGCATTTTGGTTGCATTGAGCATTTATAAAAGGAGGAGTCTCCCTCCTGAGGAAAGAGTTGGAGAGTAGAAGGCAGACACACTGAAGGATGGCTTACAAAATGAAGTGTGACTCTGGGCCTGGAGATTTATGCAAAAAGCTCCTACAAAGTTTCATTTTATTTTTCCACGATAAGGTTATAGAATCATTAAAGAAATACAAATAATAAAGCCAAACACCTGTGGTTTCAGACCCATATAGTTAAATGTCTGACTATCCACAGTACAGGAAAAGTAAAGACAAGTCAGTTTCAGAGAACAAAACTGCCTGAGATCAAAAGATGCAGATAATAGGTAATATTTGTTTGCATGTTACAAAAAATGATACTAGAGCTATACCAAAGAACTTGCCAAAAAGTAAACTAAAATGATAATTTATATTTTCATCCTCATCGGCTCTTCCAGTCCTTAGAAAAGAAGGTTAGTGACTCATTAAAATAATTTTAAATTAAATTTTAGGCATTGAGAGCCACAGAGGAGGATGAAAGGGTGTTTTCTCTTTCCCAGTTTATATCAGATATTTCCATAAGAACCAGTATATAAATTAGGATTGCCTGCAAAAGGTGGGAGAGACATGACATGCAGAAATGTGAAGCTCAGGGGCTGCCATGAGTAGAACCAAGAGCATATAGGGAGAATTTGACCTATGTGTCCTAGATTAGATAAATAAAGAGATTGATGCCTAGTTATTGTTATTGTTTGCAAAACATGAAGGGTCAGACACGGTTGAAACAGTCCTAAACAGCAAGAAAAGCACAGAGGCCAGCAAAGGGAATTTCCTACATTTCCAGAGATTGGCTGGACCAGCATGTCTATATTTTTCTATGGGTCCAATGAATACTACTGACAGCACCTGAGTTGATAGCAAGAGCTGAGTGTTTTTGAGAGACCACATCTAGTAGTGTTCCTGTGAGAGCTAAATGGTTAATAAAAATGAAAACAAAATCAATGTTGTGTGGCGTATTCTTTAAAGAGAAGGAATAGAGGGGATGGCCATGAACCGTTTTCCTCCAGTGGTGTTTTCTACATGTAAGTGAAATGTTGGGCAAGGAAAAAAGAAAGTTTGAATGATGGAAAAGACATAGATATATTTTTATACTGTAGCCATGAGAGAAATAATAAAATTTAATGTGAAGTTAAAAATAGGAATTTCATTGCTATCTCTGTTTTAGGGAGAATATAGAAACAGAGGTATGAAGGGGTGATAATGGTCATGTCCCAGCATTTTTTCTCTGGCATAAAGTTTTAATGCAGGGTGCCAAATGCATATATTCTTGTGAAATAGAAGAATTTATAAAATTGCTCCTCTTTCTATATATAGCTATGTACATAAGAAAAATAAAAATTAAATTAAAAATAAAATTAATAAAAATGAAAATGATTACCCTAAACTTATCCCATCTTAAATATCAAAAGCATGCTAAATCCTTTGGCTATGCTAAGACATAGGAGGAAGGACTCAAAAAGCCAATAATTTATTCAGAGTTTAATAGATAAATAATTTTGCTATTATTATATGTTTTAAAATCAGCCACCAAAACAGCATGGTACTGGTATTAAACATAGGTACATATGCCAATTAAATAGAATAGAGAATCCAGAAACAAAGCCAAATACCTTCAACCCACTGATCGTTGACAAAGCAAACCAAAACATAAAGTGGGAAAAGGACACCCTGTTCAAACGGTGCCGGGATAGTTGGCAAGCCACATGTAGAATGAAACTGGATCCTCATCTCTCACCTTATCCAAAAAATTAATTCAATATGGATCAAAGTCTTAAATCTAAGACCAGAAACCATAAAAATTCTAGAAGATAACATTGGAAAAAAACCTTCTAGGCATTGACTTAGGCAAAGACTTCATGATCAAGAACCCAAAAGCAAATGCATCAAAACCACGATGAATAGAATGTACTTAAACTAAAAACTTCTGCACAGCAGAATAAGAAATTAGCAGAGCAAACAGACAACCCACAGACTGGGAGAAAAATCTTCTCAATCTATATATTCAACAAAGGACTAATACCCAGAATCTATAAGGAACTCAAACAAATTAGGAAGAAACAAGCAAACAAACAAACAATCCCATCAAAAAGTGGGCTAAGGGCACGAATAGACACTTCTCAAAATAGAAGATATACAAATGGCCAACAAACATATGAAAAAAAAATGCTCAACATTAGTAATGATCAGGGAAATGCAAATCAAAATTATAATGCAATACCACTTTACTCCTGCAAGAATGGTCATAATAAACAAAAATGAGAAAAATAATAGTTGTTGTTGTGGAAACGGTGAAAAGGGAACACTTTTATGCTGCTGGTGGGAATGTAAACTACTACAACAACTATGTACATATTCCTTAAAGAACTAGGAGTATATCTAGCATTTGACCCAGCAGTCCCACTACTGGGTATCTACTCAGAGGAAAAGAAGTAATTTTACAAAAAAAAGGTACTGGCATACTCATGTTTATGGCACCACAATTTGCAATTGCAAAAATATGGAATCAGCTCAAATGCCCATCAATCAATGGGCGGATAAAGAAAATGTGGTGTGTGTGTGTGTGTGTGTGTATATATATATATATATATGCCATGTAATACTACTTAGCCATATAAAGGAATGGAATAATGACATTCACAGCAACCTGGATAGAATTGGAGACCATTATTCCAAGTGAAGTTTGTAGGAATGGAAAACCAAACATATTTCTGACTCATAAGTGGAAGCTAAGTTATGAGGACGCAAACGTATAAGAATGATACAATGGACTTTGGGGACTTGGGAGAAAGGGGTGGGAGGGGTTCAGGGATGAAAGGCTTCACATTGGGTATAGTGTACACTGCTTGTGACATGGGTGCACCAAAATCTCAGAAATCACCACTAAAGAACTTATTCATGTAACCAAATACGACCTGTTCTCCAAAAGTCTATTGAAATAGAAAAAGGATACATGCAACTACCGTACAACCCCCCAAAAAATCAGTTTCACATTAAATAAGTGCAAACAGGAATTCAATAATAAATCAATCATCAAAAAAGGGAATTAATGTTGGAGTCTTTAAAACCATATTTTTATATATTCTATTATTTTCAAAAGAAGACCTATATGACCATTAACTGCAACAATATTTCATTAAATGTTCATCATATATTCAGCCCTCTCTATCTGCGTTTTCCACATAACTAGATTCAACCAACTGTGGATGGGAAATATTCAGAAAAAAAGGAAACAATAGAAAACAATATAACAACAAAAATAATTTAAATAAAACCAATACAGCATAACAACTATTTGCACAGCATTTACATTGTATTATGTAGTATTAGTAATCTAGAAATGATGTAAGCATATGGGAAGATGTGCGTAGGTTATATTCAAGTTCTATGACATTTTATATAAGGGACTTGAGCATTTATGGGTTTTGGTATCGACAGGGGTCCTGGAATCAATCTCCTATGGATACAGAGGGAAGACTGTATTCCTAAGGTGCGAGCAGGTACAGGAAAAATAAAAATATGTGTATGTGCGTGTGTGTGTGTGTGTGTGTGTGTGTGTGTGTGTAGTTTTCCATTTAATTTAATAGTACAAATAATTTTCAAATATTCAGTAAAGGTGAAAGAAATTTATAGTATGCACCCATATATCTACATTTAACTTTTTACATTTTTAGTTTATTTTCATTTTACAAAAAAAATTGCATATATTTATAATGCACATAATTAAATTGATCATTAACACTACTGTATTTTACATATATATACATGTATATATATATAAATATATACACTTACGGGTTTTCTTACATATTTCAAATTAAATTTTAAATATCTATTCTATTAGCCAAAGAACACAACTGTAATTTAACCAGTTAGGTTTATTCATGCAACACAGTGAGGGAGACTCACTATGGGAAACCACAGGGCAATTCATAGGATGTTGGAAAGGGCTTATATTAAGTGAATCTGTGTAGCCTTGAAGGAATTGGAGCCTTTTTATGGATTAAATGCTGGCCAGAAGTGAGGAAAATTTCATAACTGGGAATCTTAATAATTTTTATCTAGAAGGCAGGAGGAAATAAGGACAAAGATGCAGTTGGTGAAGAATCAGTAGTCATATTAGCTGGAAGATGAGAGTGTTTGATATTTTCTAATTTAATGATTACCTTGTTTGTCTGTGCTCAGATGAGAGAATGAAATGGTCTTATTTGTTTCTTTCTCTGACATCATCATGGGCACATGATTAACAGAGTGACCTTGTCTGATGGAGGTGTTCTGAGATTATTTATGTTTCACAGGAGGACACTACAATTTAGTTGTGAATGCCAGGCCAGTTTCTAACAACACTGAGACTAATCTTTAGTGTCAGGTCAGTTTCCAGATGTAAGGGGATACTTTTTTCTTTCTCAGTACACATTTCCTAAATATGAAGCTAATGGTCCAGATATCTCAAGCCAATTTCTAACTGTGGTTGTCATGAAACAGTGATCAGACTATCAAAGTATGCACCTTCAACAAAGCCACTCAGATTGAGTAAAAGCAATTTGGGCCAACCCTCATTTGTTGCATCTATAATGGGTATGCAGAGTGAATTGAACAATGGTAGCAATTCAAATGTATCTAATTCTCTGTAATTGATTCATTGTGTCCATTGGCATGTGCAAGGTATACCATTTGTGCCTACTTCCTGCATGCCTGCACCTGCTATATAAGGACATTTGGAGATGAGGAGATATTGTTGTCAGAGTTTTCTAGGTTAAACAAACAAATACACATGTATGTCCTTTTGTTCTCCTGTGTACTTCCACTTTTATTTCACTGTTTCCTATATAGACAGCTGTATACAAAAGAGTCCCTGTTGTGTGTGATCATTATTGGTAGTTAAAAATCAGAAAGCCATCATTTTCCGCTATCTTTGAGAAATAACTCTTGCTTACCTATTCTCTATAACTGCTGACTCTTCTGAGATTTTCAAATACCCACTGACTTTAATCAGACATTATATATCATTGTATAATAGTAACACACAGAGAAGAACATCTTTTAAAATATCTTAATATGATTAGTTGTCAAGATACATCTATAAACTGAAATTCATTTTAATCTGATATTTGTGTGAAAAACTGTAACATCTGACCAAAATTTAGAAATCCCTTGAAACGGTAGATGCAGGGATAGAATTCGTGGATGGAGAGTGGGAACCTGGATGTAATATACCAAAACAAAAATCAAGATATGAGAATCAGAGCTGTGTATTTTCCTCCTTTAGCTGGCTCTGATAAAATGCATGGTTTTCTACATTAAAGGCACTTATAAATAATAAATAAAGTAGTTAATTGTTATTAGACACCTCTCAGTTCTGTTTTGATGCTTGAATTATTTTCAAGCTTCTTTTTCTTAATGGTATGAAATGAGGGGGAAGGAAATAGGGAAGGGTGCTCAGATTCCAGCATAGAGTAGTTTTTATAGCATGCACTCTGGAACAAGAGATAAATGGGGTTTGATTTCCAAAATTCTGTAATAACTGGATACCTAGTATTTAGTATCTTTCCTAACATGTTTATGGTTTAGTGTCTTCATTTGTAAAGTTCAAATGATTTTAGCACGTATTTTATAGTGTTCTTATAAATATGTAATTATATAATTTCTGTAAAGTATATAAAAGAGTACATGGGACATAGAAACACCATATGAGTGTGCATTGCCTAGTTAAATTAAATCTTGAGAAATTTTTTAATCCATTCTCTTTTTCTGAATTGATAGCCAAGGTTGTAGCTGAAACTGCATAAGCCCTAGTTTTCCTTCTCTTTGTACCAAATAATACAATACTCTTTGGTAACCATCTTCCCCTACGAGGTAGCCAGCAACATCCTTTCCCTGAGTTTCTTCTCACACGGAGACATTTCCACTTTTAGCATCCTCATCAGGAATGCGAAGTACAGAGGGTCTCACAGGCCAGATCAGAATTTGAACATGAAGGAAGTTCCCATGTCTTCTATTTCGTAGCAGACATAAAGGAAACAAATAAGAATAATTAAACTTTCAGTTGCATTTCTGTACAAATTTGGCTTATTTGCTCTAGATTTCTATCATATTTAACAGTAAATACATCAACAGTAACATGGAAACTCCCCTAGAAATAGGGGTTCTTAGTGATTGAAACTTTACCCATTGAAAATATAAAATAAAGATATAAATGAAAGATAGCACCTATAAACTAAAAACTCATTTGATATCTTCCATGCTGAAGTAAGACTAAAGATGGCTGTAGCATAACAAAAAACTGTATCAATTCGGAGCCTAAAGACAACAGAGACTTGATATAAAATATTTGTTAAATACCTTATGCAGTGAGAAAAACCCAGAATCACATTTTTAAAAAACCTTCCCCAAAACAGAGCAAGCTGGGATACCAAAAAATGACCTGGACAAATCCAACTTGGTAGCTAGATGAGTTTATTACGTATTATATATATATGAGAAACTCCTGGATGGTAGCAGGGGGGCTTTAGAGTTCCGTGTTACCCCTTGTCTCTAAACTACTTTTATGCTAATTTTTTGGCTCTTTGCCTGCTGTGTTTAGGTGATGAGACTGCTTTCCTGGTAGGTTCTCAGACACTTTCTGGGATGTTTAGGTTCTTAGGAACACCTGCCCCTTTGCTGAACCCCATACCTGTGGCTGACTGCCCTGCTGTGAGCATATTCCTTTGCTTAGCCAGATGGGGGACTTGTACACTGTACCTCTCTTTTCCATCAGTTGTTGCCTATGTTCTAAGAACAAGGACAATTTATGTTATATTATGTGAAATTTCTCTACACCCAACACTTATAACAGCACAAAAATCCCCCTTCCATCTTATTGATTTAAAAAAAAATGGAAAAAATGTTAAAATCCATTGACATTAAGATTTCTCGAGGTGTATTGGATGACATGGTGTGCCACACAAAACCCCCTTTTGGACTAAGCTATACAGTCTCCTGTGTTCTGAACATGTTGACTGCTCGCAGCAATTCCTTCCTCAGAAATTTGCATTTATAAGAGAGCTGTCTTCTTTTAAGTTCATGCCGTCTCCCCAGTAGTAGCTTGCGTTCAATAACTGGTTGATTGAGGAGTATTAACGTCTGTTCCCCTTGACACAGTGTGGTTTAACTGAACCGTCACACTAGCTTCCATGATCCTTCTGGAATCCACTATGGTGTCTGCTACCACTGCACTGCAATTCAAATTCTTCTGCCCAATCCTACCAGCTTCCTCCCCTTAAGATGGTTGTTTCTGAGAGTGTGCCCCAATAAACTTCTGCATGAAAATCTCTATCTCACATTCTGTTTCCAGGGAATTAAACTCAAAGGCTAAATTACAGTTATTTGGAGATCAAAGAGATCTAGTTTTTGCCTTCAAAGAATTCAGGTTCTAGCATTTCCTAATGTTTAATTGCCACATGTTTATTCTCTCATTTATTTTTTTCAATGAAGAATTGATAAGTGTCTACTGTGCGACAGCATTCTACTACTCAGGACCTCTTTCCATAACACCAGATTAGGAAGCAGCTAATATAGGCATTCTTTAGTTTCTATCTAATATTTACTCAGAAGAACATTTGCAGAAGTCACAGAAAAATTTCTAAGCTTCTAAAAATACCACAAACACTTGTTAATAAGGATTTAATACCACCTGACACAAAGCATAATCTTCAGAAAATGTTAAAAGCTACCGTAAACCAACTAACCACCTTTGGTTTAATGGGAACTGATTTTACTTGAGAAAATTCTTAAATTCTTTTTTTTTTTTCTTTTTCAGTTCAAACTGAAGAAATGACTAGAAAAAGTGAAGAGAGGTAAGCTTTCACTTTTGGTTCCTTCCTTCCCTAGTTATGTGAACTTAAAAATAAATTTTGTCTGTATCTTTGTTCTTTAAAGGTATGATGGACAAAGATAATCTCTAATGACCCAAGCAAAATATTTTATTTTTATAAAAGAGCAAACCATCTTTTCTGTATATGTTTATAATTTCCTATGTCCACAAATGCTTTTGTATTAGCAATGTTTCTGCATCAAAATATTATTAATATTTAAATCCTTTAATAAGCAGATTTTAAACTACACTTTCTATTTTGAACACTCATCTATTAGACATTAGTTTTTAGACATATGTTATTGTGCTGGATACACTTCAATTTTTAATTAGTTTGTTACTGTTCTCCATTTTCTCAGTGTGAAGTAATCTACTTTAAAGCAGTGGTGAATATTTATACATATGTTCTATTTCAAGAATAATTAGAAGAGATATCCATAACACTGCAGAATCACTGCAGTATCACATCCTAAAAAGTAAATTTGTTTGCTTTAGGGGCAGATAAATATAAAGACAATATTCTTAATTTTATATTGTGCAGCATAATTATATAAAGATATGTATTCTATGATTGTATAACTGATGTCAAAATAGAAAAATAGATCAAATACAGTGATCTCTATTAAGCCTCAAAATGCCGATATTTTATGATATTGTGTTTGCTGTCATTCAGTATCAATATAATTTTTCCTATTGTACTGCAAAGAATACTTGGAGAGGATGTATACTTTCTGAAGTGAATGAAAGAATGAATGAGTGAACTCATGTGTACTTTCAGAACAGAATGAAAAGATGAATGTGTGAGTCGATGCAAATGAAAGTACTGAAGGACAAGAGAGGTTCATTTCTGATGATAGAATTGTCTAGAACACTAGGTCCACACAAAGTGTAAATAATACATATCAAAATGATGGTTATAATGATGAGAACAAAACACAGGAAAATTATGCATTGTTTTATATTGTTTAATATTTACGGTAAAGGGATGTAATTTCTTCTGCATAGATTTATTGTGGCTCCGTGCAATGTTGTTCAAATTGATACATATGGAATTATATTGAGTCTCATTTATTATTTGCAAGATTTTAAAATTTTTGAGTTTTTTCCCTGTGATATCCTTAGAAATAATAAAACAGAGAATTTTCCTTGACCCCTTTGCAGGCCTCCTGAATGGGATGCCTTGCTTACTTGGCCTGAAGTTCTCAACCCCTCATGGGAGGGGGAGCAGGTGGGCGAGTGAGTGCTTCTGGGCATTGGCAAGCACAAAACTCCTCCTTTTGTGTGCCGTCCTATGGTAGCTTGTGGGGATACTTGCAACCCCTAAAGCCCCAGAGAGTGTGTGTAACAGTGTGCTCTTTTAGCTATGCTGTCTGCTCATGGCTTAAGTGTTAACAGCTCAGTGGAGAGTCAGTGTGACAGCCTTTTGCACTTGCACCTGAGTCCTTGTCCAGCATCCAGGAGGAATGAGGTCACACAAACAAATCGAAGGGTAGTAAATGCAGAGGATTTTATTGCTGATGAGAGTGGCACTCAGCAGGTAGGAGAACTGGGAGGGGGATGGAGCAGGAAGGTGATCTTTCCCTGGAGTCCAGCAGTCTGGTGGAACTCTTCTCCCAAGTCCTGCCCTCAAGCCATCTCTCTGGAGTCAAACTGCTTCCCTCTGATGTCTGACTGCTTCTTCTCTTTTCTCCTCTGTTCTCTGCCTGTTGGATAGGGGGTTTTATGGGTACAAGATGTCGGGGCAGGCCAAGAGTGGTTTTGGAAAAGGCAATATTCGAGTAGGAAAACAGGGATGTAAAAATCTCACTTTGGGTGGCAGTTCCAGGCTTGAGGGTGGGGCCCTTGAAAGGGACCCCACACTTTTCTACCTAAAATTTCGCTGCTTCCTGTCCCAATCAATAACACTAGCGTATTGTATATAATGATGACTGTTATATCTGAAATGCTAAACATTTACACATCCGAGTTTGAATGTTTTCTGTTATGTTTTCAGTAAGTAAAAGTCACATTGTATTGTATACCCTCCAAATAAAACCTTTCAATGTGATAAATAGCACAAAGAGTTGAGGGAATTAATTTGTCACAGAGCTTACTTTAGTGCATGCTGCCAAATAAAAACAATGGAGTATGTAATATTTATAATTTGAGGAGAGTATTTCTGTGCTCAACATCACATATTTTATGTACCAATTGGCACGTACCTGCTATGAAGCTGTAGGAAACATTAAGTCGTGTTGTTTTATCAAATAATTGAATTAAATTGAATATGATTTAATTAACACATAAAATTTTAATTGGACTAAAATATATAATTGATTTAATTGATATAACTGAAGTTTATATTTAATTGGCTAGTTTTAAAATTACTAAATGGCACATACTAAAAAGTAGCAATAATTCCTTCTGGGAGATTCAGAAAAATAGGAAGGCTTAACATTTTAATTCTATATTCTACAAACCAGTTACATAAAGAGGTATACTCTGCAATAGTATAATTGAAGTAAAGCAGAAAAATAAATTAAATACAGTATAGGACTTGGCCTAATATTGCCCAATTCTAAACCCCAAGTCAATTATTTATTGCAAGCATTAAAAAGTCACCTATCCTGTAGAAATCATACTGTTAATTCAAATTGTACTGGCTTGGTATTTTGGGGTTTTATTAATTTTTAAGTTTCTTTGTTGTAAAATCAGCTAAGAAAGATTATAAGTAATCTACATTGGTCTGTGATAAAGATAATTTACCATTACTGAAGTCAAAAAAATAATCTGAATTATATACATATGTATGAATGTGTGTGTGTGTGTGTGTATACATGTATATAAAATTCAGATGTGAAAGAAAACATTTAATGAAAATATTATTGTTATAAATGCATTTGCAGAACTTCTACATATAGAAAAGTTTAACATACCTTATATTTCCTTGTTTCATAGTCACTTTGTGAGAGTTGTTGTCTTCTGTCACCAAAATTCTTGCTATATCCCTGAAACAGACTGATGAAATTGATAGAATTAAATCTACATGTGCTTCCCATGTACAAAGTTTATTGAATGGAAAATGTTATATATAAAAGGAAAAGAAAATATTTTATTTTTCCATTTAGGCTGGTTGTTATTCATATCTGTTACTTTTGTGCCTTGTAAGTTAGTGATTTTCACCAGCCTTGTGATAGGAGAGACCTATAAATAAGACAAACATGTCTTCTGGGAATTATATCACTTACTACCCATTAAACTAGTCACAGCTCTTGACAAAAGATATCCAGCTGTTAAGCCAAGATAGCTTCTGTATAGTTTGTCAATGATGGTGATGTATTTTCACTTGCTAAGTGAATGTATCTTCCATCAGATTTCAGAATTCTAAGTGATAACATTAGCATAACTTACATAAAATAATTATGTATGATTGACTACAAGAACTACTTATTTCAAAGAAAATATTTTTCAGTCAACAAATGCTCCCAAGGGCTTTTCTTTTAGTGCATGACATTTCAATTTGTTACTGCGTGGTTGAAGTAACATTTGCTACTGTTAATATAGTTCACATCCATAATTTCACTTTGGTATGTTTATGAAGCATATAGATTCATGTAAGCAGTAGTGTTCCTCAGAGACCTAACACTGTAAAGGTTCTTGTAGCCCTTGGTTATGTCCCAAGCAATAAGTTATTCATCCAGATAATCACAAAGCACTTAGCTCATAATCCTGTAAAAATATTTTATAGCTAATACCCCAATGATATAATATTTATATTTTGACATGGTTGTAATGACAAATTAAAGCCTTATCTTAAATGCTTCTTTCTCATTAATTTATTTCACTGAGTAGGGCAATATGCATGAAGGTTTTTCATATGTATCTCAGGAGAATTTATAGATACTCTCAAATAGCATATCTCTTAACTTTAGTGGAATAGAAATAAGATAGATGATATTGATGAGCTATCTTCAAGTGGATATGTTAATAATTTGTTTTCGGGACCAACGAAGACTAGAAAAAAAAATAGATAAGTTGCAACAAGAATGTTTAATTCTGAAAGGGAGGATGAGAAATGTCCCTAAAGAAGGTTTAAATAGGAAGCTAAGATGGCAAGAACAAAACTGCTTGCCATTTCCAGACACAGAAAGAGTATATACTGACCTATTATTATAGACAACTCTCTAGCCACTAAAGTGTAATACTCTACAATGTGAAGGATTGTTTCTGTATTTTAACTTTTGGATCATGAACTATGAGACAAAAAGTGTATGATAAGAACAAAGGGGAGGATCATGAAGATTTTAATGTTCTTTCAAACAGTGTAAACTCGCCAGGAAAACATGCAACCCAACCTCATCTGACATTAGTTTCTTATGAGATTAACGGAATTGCCCCTTGTTCTTTTTGACTAGAGGAGAAATTAGTGAATCTCCACTGGAAAAAGAAGGCATTACCTGTATGATATTTTTTACATAACATGGTTATTTTAAAAGATGAAAGCAACACAATTAACAACCATGACCTAATTGCAGGACAGGATATATAATTTGTGAGGCCCAGTGCAAGACAAAGTATGCAGATCTTTGTTCAAAGTAACTAAGAATTTCAAGATTATGACAGCAGAGTATTAAACCAAGTGTGGAACCATTTTAAGCATACTTCCCCCATTCTACTGTAAAGGTCACACACACATAAACTCAACATATGTCAATAAATTCCAAAAGGTAAAATCATCCAAAGCATACTCTATAACCACAATGGAATTGAAATAGAAAACACTGGCATATGATTTGTGCACATTGACTTGGTATCCTGAGACTTTGCTGAAGTTGGTTATCCGTTTCAGGCAATTTGGGCTGAGACGATGGGGATCTTCTAAATATACAATCATGTCGTCTGCAAATAGAGACAATTTTACTTCCTTTTTTCCTAATTGAATACGCTTTATATCTTTGCCTTGCCTGATTGCTCTGGCTAGAGCTTCCAATACTATGTTGAATAGGAGTTGTGAGAGAGGGCATCCTTGTCTAGTGCCAGATTTCAAAGGGAATGCTTCCAGTTTTTGCCTATGCATTCATATCCACCAATAACAGACTAACAGAGAGCCAAATAAAGAGTGAACTCCCATTCACAATTGCTACAAAAAGAATAAAATACCTAGGAATACAACTAACAAAGGATGTAAAGGACCTCTTCAAGGAGAACTACAAACCACTGCTCAACGAAATAAGAGAGGACACAAACAGATGGAACAACATTCAGTGCTCATGGTTAGGAAGAATCAATATTGTGAAAATGGACATACTGCCCAATGTAATTTATAGATTCAATGCTATCCCCATCAAGCTACCATTGACCTTCACAGAACTGGAAAAAACCACCTTAAACTTCATATGGAACAAAAAGAGAGCTCACATAGCCAAGACAATCATAAGCAAAAAGAACAAAGCTAGGGGCATAATGCTACCTGACTTCAAACTATACTTCAAGGCTACAGTAATCAAGACAGCATTGTACTGGTACCAAAACAGAGATATAGACCAATGGAACAGAATAGAGGCCTTGGAGGCAACACAACACATCTACAACCATCTGATCTTTGACAAACCTGACAAAAACAAGCAATGGGGATAGTATACCCTGTTCAGTAACTGGTGTTGGGAAAACTGGCTAGCCACGTGCAGAAAACAGAAACTGAACTGACACTTTACACTAAAATTAACTCCAGATGGATTAAAGACTTAAACATAAGACGTAACACCATAAAAACCCTAAAAGAAAACCCTGGCAAAACCATTCAGGACATAGACATACGCAAGGACTTCATGACTAAAACACCAAAAGCATTGGCAACAAAAGCCAAAATAGACAAATGGGATCTAATTAAACTCCAGAGCTTCTCCACAGCAAAAGAAACAATCATTAGAGTGAACCGGCAACCAACAGAATGGGAAAAAATTTTTTCAATCAACCCATCTGACAAAGGGCTAATATCCAGAATCTACAAAGAACTAAAACAGATTTACAAGGAAAAAAGAAACAAACCCATTTACAAGTGGGCGATGGATATGAACAGACACTTTTCAAAAGAAGACATATATGAGACCAACAAATGTGAAAAAATGCTCATTACCACTGGTCACTAGAGAAATGCAAATTAAAACCACATTGAGATACAATCTCATGCCAGTTAGAATGGCAATCATTAAAAAATCTGGAGACAACAGACGTTGGAGAGGATGTGGAGAAATAGGAACACTTTTACACTGTTGGTGGGAGTGTACATTAGTTCAACCATTGTGGAAGACAGTGTGGTGATTCCTCAAGGACCTAGAAATATAAATTCCATTTGACCTAGCAATCCCATTACTGGGTATATATACAAAGGATTATAAATCATTCTATTATAAAGACACATGCACATGTATGTTCATTGTAGCACTGTTTACAATAGCAAAGACCTGGAACCAACCCAAATGCCCATTGATGATAAGACTAAACAAGGAAAACATGGCACACATACAGCATGGAATACTATGCAGCCATTAAAAAAGATGAGTTTGTGTCCTTTGTAGGGACATGGATAAATCTGGAAACCATCATTCTCAGCAAAGTGAAATAAGAACAGAAAATCAAACACCACATGTTCTCACTCATAGGCGGGTGTTGAACAATGAGAACACATGGACACAGGGAGGGGAGCATTGCACACTGGGGTCTGTTGAGGGGTGCTACAAGAGGGAAAGTGGCGGGGTAGGAAGGTTGGGGAGGGATAACATGGGGAAAAATGGCAGATATAGGTGACGGAGGCATGGAGGCAGCAAACCACATTGCCATGTATGTACTCATGTAACAATCCTGCATGATCTGCACATGTACCCCAGAACCTAAAGTGCAATTAATGACATAACAAACCAACACGTGTACCCCTGAATCTAAAATAAAAGTTAAAATATTTTTAGTAAGTGTCTGTTGAGAGACAAAATTTAAGGCAGGAAGACTGAAAATGCCTTAATGTTTTTAATATATGAAGATGGAGAAAGAAAAGGAATCTGTCTTGGACAACAACAGTGTTCCAGGATTATTATGTTAGATACTTTCACATACATTAGCTCATTAGTTTTTGAAATTATCCTACTTTTTAGATATTTTTGTTCCTAAATTATAGAAGAAGCTCAAAAAGGAGTAGTGTACAACTTGAAAATTTACAAAGCTAATTAGCAAAAACAAAAATGGAGTTTTTTTTTGTTTATTACTGATATTGTTTGGATTGTATTGTCTTTGCATTTAATGTTTTCCAAAACCCATTATTAAACTGCTTCAGCTAGATAACATTTAAATACATGTCTTTAGATACAAAATCACTCAAAGTTATCATTACCAAACTAGGTAATTTGGAAACAATGCTTAAGAAACCCCAACACAATGGTTTTTATTATATGCAAAAAGAAGATGGAGTGATTTCTATTGATAGATTGGAAAACACAAAAGAAGTTCTGTTATTTATTTGAATATTTACAAGTCCATGCTTAGAATGGATGTTTTGCAATACATTTCTTAGTGGAGCTGTGTACAGGACTTTAAAAGAACCATAAAATAAAGGGTATGACTCATAATATGAAAAAACACTGAACCAAATCTTTCTGATATATGCTTTTTAAATAAAGTCTGAATTTTTATAGTAATTTGATAGCTAAGTTATTTAGCTATTTTGAGAGCTAAGTTAAATTAGCATTTTGATAGCTAAGTTATTTTTCTCAAGCAGTGTGGTATTTGGCCAGCAAAGATTGGTTTGCACCATCATCCAGTCTGATTATTCTTGACTTAACTCTTTATCACATTTAAATCTGAAGTTGTAATAATGTGTTTGAAAACCTGTGATCACTCAAATACTCATTACTTGTTAATATGGTAAAAATTAGTTGGATCTAAGAAAATGTTAAAAATATTTCCAAAAACCTTAAAAATAAAAACTCTTTAATAAATGAATTTAATAAATTTTGACATTATTGTGGATATATAGATTCAAGTTATCTGGCTTTATGAATTTTCCTTATGAATTATCCATTCTGAGGTATTTCTTCATGGCAGCATGAAAATAGACTAATAAAGTTACTAAAATAACAAACTAATAAAGTTAGTAAAATAAGAACTTACAGAGTTAATTTTAAACTTTGGGATACTAAATAAATCTAACTGTCCAAAAGCTTCTAATCAAATATATCTATTTTCTAATTAGATGATGCCACTGAGAAATACCATCAGAACACATTGACTTGATATTAAAATTGAAAGAGATCTCTGTCTTTTGTTACCCACCACTGTAACTGTCTTCTTAGATAATATTTGTATAAGACTTAAATTTCACATGGATTTACCTAAATTATGACAATTAATATTCACAGAAAAATGGCAGTATATGCAGAACAGATGCTAATATTTCCCTTTTACAAATGAGGGAGAAACTACCGTTCACAATGTTTATGTTGTCTTATGGCATACAATGGATAAATTATGGAGCTACAGTTTATCCAAGTTTTCTGATTTCTGACTGCATAGATTCCTTCCTTTTGAACACTACTCCAAATATAAAATATAGAAAGCTTTGTGAGTTAATGGAATGATAGAAATATTAAGAAGATGTATCTTTTTAATTTAAAAAAGTGACTTTGAAAAGCATTGGATCCACAGGTTAGTGCTGTGAAAATAAATCTGCTTGAAAGAGTCAGTGGCAAATGCAATTCTCAATTTGCATTTATATACATGTGATAACATAGCAACTTTAAAAGATAAATCATTTTCCCTCTTCAAATGAAAACCGCAGGTTCTAAAGAGTTTAGTGTAATGTAAGCAAGATAACTGGCTAGGCACACCTAGCCCTCATCCCTTTCACAAAAAAGGACCAAGCAATGAGTAATAAATTGGACTGGAGTATTTGAGCAAGAGCGTATGAGTGCACCAAGAAAGTGGTGAGATCCCTGTAGAGCCTGAAAGCCTACAACGACAGCATAGAGAGGGGAGGGAGGCATCCTTCCTCAGATGCCTTTTTTCCCCTGCCTGGATCAGCTTGGAGCCAGAGGGGATTTATACCTGTGAGGAAAAAGTAATCAGAAGACCCTCCAATAGCCTTCATCAACACCACAGGATACCTGCAGCCCCTACTACAGGAAAATCCCATCGTTCTTACAAGCTCTGAGTTCAGTTTGCAGAGCTGCCTGAAATTGACCTGACTGCATTGCTCTGGATTAGGAGCACAAATGTGCCCTCCTCATCTCTCCATAACCCAAGCTGCTGTATCACAGTGCCATATTAAAATTACAGCCTATCCTGGAGTTCCCCTATTATAGGGGCTATTAGCCACTGTGCATTTTCAGCCTTGAAGCTCTGCTGTTATTTCCCAAGCCTAAATGTGCAGCTGCAGTATCACAATTCTGACTGCCCAGAGTCTGAGCCCAGGAAAGCCTGTTATGCCAATCCTGCACAGTAGGGATACCAACTCCAGACCAGTTGAACCACTACGTACCCACACTCCTAGCTGGAGAAATGATTCAGGGACCCACACTTGAGTCAGCTGAGCAGCCACATGCCCACACCCCTAGACAGAGAAATATCTGAGTCAAACCACCCCAAGTGAGCATACTGCTAATCCAAACAAGCAGCCATGACCCTTGCCAGAGAACCAGCCAGGTAGACCTGCCCCTGGAAAACCTGCCTGCAAACCAGCCACACTGCCCATATACCAATTCCTCCTGCTGCAAACCCAGACCAGCAGACCTGTTTCTGTCACACACACTCCAAAGCCAGATAAGAAATCACAGGCTTGCACACCTGGCCAAAAGAACAGCCCAGGATCCACTCCTGGGGTCTTTCTCCTGAGCTGCTTAAGCAGCCATAGCATGTATGGATATGGCATGTATTTCACCTCTGGTGAAAGAAACAGTACGGCATTCCTGACCCAAGTAGCCAGTCCCCAGTCTAGCCTACTACTTATACATGTGTGACGCTGACATGAAAAACAACCCAGTAAGCCAGTCCCCAGCAAAACTGTACTACTGCTACCACAAAGGCCACTGAGGAACTCACAGACATTGCTAACACAGATCATGGATGAATTTACTACACAGAGACTATACTACTGCATCCACCCAGAGCCAAAGCCAGGGAAACTCATTTAATTGACACCACAGGACTTAATTATATAACTATAAATCTTTTCCTATGAAAGCTACTTCATAAGATTGGAAGAAGCCACTGTGTTACTAGATACCCAAATATCAACATAGAGGCAAAAGGAGCACAAAATTTCAAGGAAACATGATAAACCCAAAGAAACGCAATAATTCTACAATAACAGTCTCCCCCATAAAGGAAATATACAAAATGCTGAATAGAAGTTCAAAATAATAATCTTAAGGAAGCTCAGTAAGATACAAGATAATACAGGTAGACAATTCAACAAAATTAAGAAGAAAAATTCATGATCTTAGCAAGAATTTCCACAAAGCAATATAAAAAAAGAACCAAACAGAAACCTTAGACTTGAATAATTCAATAAATGAAATTAAAAATTCAACTGAGAGCATCATAAACAAACCAGACTAAACAAAGGAGAGAATTTGTAAACTTGAAGACAGGTCTTTTGAAATAACATTTAATTAACAGGAAGAGACAGACTCCAATACAATAATAGCTGAGAACTTTGACATTCCACTCTCAGCACTGGACAGATCATCTAGCCAGAAAATGCACAAAACCACTCCCAAAACATTAAATTCAAAGTGCACCACAGACCAAACGAACCTAACAGATATTGCAAAACATTTCACCCAACAACTCAAAATTTGGAAAGTACACATTCTTTTCATAGTCCATGATTGACTATATGTTAGTCTACCAAACAAGTCTAACTTTGTTTTAATTGAAATCATATCAAGCATATTTTCTTACCACAATGGAACAAAACTGGAAATGAATAACAAGAGAAACTTTTGAACTGTACAAATACACATTAAACAACATGCTTCTGAACAACCAAAGGGTCAAGGAAGAAATTAAGAAGGATGGAGGGAAAAAAAAATGTTGAAACAAATGAAAACAGAAGCAACACACAAAACGTGTGGTATACAAGAAAAGTAGTATTAAGAGATAAGTTTATAACAATAAATACCTACATAAAAAATTTAAATAATTTCAAATAAACAACCGAAGGATACAACTCAAAGAACTATAAATGAAACCCCAAATTAGCAGAAAAGAATAAATTAAAAAATTGGTACAGAAATAAATAAAATTGAGACAAAAAAATACAAAAGATAAAAAAAGAAAAATTGTATTTTGGAAAGGTAAACTTCAACAAACCAATAATAATTAATAAGATTGGATCAGTTATAAAAAGTCTCCCAAACAAAAGTTCAAGACTGAATAGCTTTATTGCTAAATTCTGCCAAACATTTAAATAAAACTTAATGCAAAATTTTATCAAACTGCTCAAAAAACTTGAAGGGAAGATAATGCTTTCAAACTCATTCAGTGAGGTCAGCATAGCTCTAATACTAAAATAAGGTAAGGAAACAAACAAAAAAGAAAATGACAGAACAAATCCCTGATGAACATAGTTGCAAAATAATCAACAAAATACTACCATATCTAAACCAATAGCACATCAAAAAGAGTATATACCATGATTAAGTAAGATTTATTATCCCAGGAATACAAGGCTGGTTCTACACACACAAATAATAAATGTGGATACCTCGCATCAACAGAATGAAAGATAAGTCTATATAATTATAGGAATACATACAGGAAAATAATTTGATAAAACACTCAACGCCCCTTAATGATTAAAAAAAAAAAAAAAAAACTGTCAACAAGTTAGGAATAGAAAAAATGTACCTCAAAGCAATATAAGCCATCTATGACAAACCCAAGGCTAGCATTATACTGAATGATAAAAAACTGAAAGAAAAATTGGAATAATAATACATGGATACTCACTCACACTACTCTTATTCACTAAGTTTTAGACAGAGCAATTAGACAAAGGAAAGAAGTAAATTCCATTCAAGTTGAAAGGGTGGAAGGCAAGTTGCCTCAGTTGGCAGATGATGTGATCTTATTTACAGAAAACTCTGAAGACTCCACTAAAAAAAATCTTAAACTGATAAATTCACTAAAGTTGCAGATTAAAAATAATCAACATACAAAAATTAATAACATTTCTATATACCAATAATAAACTAGCTAAAAAGAAATCAAGAAAGGAATACTATTTTAAAAATCTAGGAATAAATTTATCTAAGGAGATGAAATAGCTCTATAAGGAAATCTATTAAACACTGAGGAAGGAAACTGAACAGTACAAATAAAATGGAAAGATGCCCCATGTTCATGGACTGGAAGAATTAATATTGTTAAAACAACCGTATTACCCAAAAAATATCTATAGATTCAATGCAATTTCAGCCAAAATATCAATTACATTCTCTATACAAATAGAAAAAAATTACAAAATTTGTGTGGAACCAAAAATGACTCTGAATAAACAAAGCAATCCCAAGCAAAAGAAACAAGGCCGGAGGCATCACACTACCAGATTTCAAAATATATTACAAAGCTATAGTAACTAAAACAGCATAGTACCTTCCTCAAAACAGATACATAGACTAATGAAACAGAATAGAGAAACTGTAAATAAATCCATATATTTACAGCCAACTAATTTTTCACAGAGAAGCCACAAATCTGCATTGAGGAATTGGCAGTCTCTTCAATAAATGGTGTTGGGAAAACTGGATATCTCTTGCAGAAAAATGAAACTAGATCCCTGTCTCTCACCATACACAAAAACCAAATCAAAGTGGGTTAAAGATTTAAACTTAGGACCCACAATTCTAATTCTAGTAGAAGAAAACTGGAAAAATGTTTTAGAAAATTGGTCTGGGAAAAGATTTTGTCATAGATAAGACTTCAAAAGCAGAGGCAATAAAACAAAAACCATTGTGATTATATGCTGATAATGTTCCGCACATAAAAGAACTACCACCAGAGTGTAAACACAACCTATAGAATGAGAGGCGGTATTTTCAAACTATCTGACCAGGACTTAATATCCAGAATATATAAGAAACTCAAACAATTCAACAGAAAAACAGATAAATGTTATTTTAAATTTGGCAGATGTTGATAAAAATAGACATTTCTTAAAAGAAGACATACACTCACACCTGTAATCCTAGTAATTTGGGAGGCCAAGTCGGGCAGATCATGTGGTCAGGAGATCGAGATCATTCTAGCTAACAGGGTGAAATCCCATCTCTACTAAAAATACAAAAAGTTAGCTGAGCATGATGGCACATGCCTGTAGTCTCAGCTACTTGGGAGGCTGAGGCAGGAGAATCACTTGAACCTGGGAGCCAGAGGTTGCAGTGAGCCAAGATCATGCCGCTGCACTCCAGCCTGGGTGACAGAGAGAGACATGATCTAAAAAAAAAAAAGATCTACAAATTGTCAAACAAAATTTTAAAAAATACTCAGCATCACTAGTCATTAGAAAAATTCAGTAAGACATCATCTCATCCCAGCAAGAATGGCTCTTATCTAAAAGACATAAAATAACAAGTGATGGAGAGAATGTGGTGAAAAGGGATCTCTTTTACAATGTTGGTGGGGATGTGAATTAGCACCGTTATTATGGAAGATAATAGGGGTGTCTGTCCGCAAGAAAATACCAACATAACTACCATATGATCCAGTAATCCTAGTACTGGGTATGTATCCAATGAAAAGGAAATCAGTATCTTGAAGGGATATCAGCACCCCCTTGTTAATTGTAGCAGTATTCACAATAGTCAATATATGGAATCAGCCTAAGTGTCATTAAATAGATGAATGGATAAAGAAAATTTCATATATATTCCATATAAAATACTATTCATCCATTGAAAAGAATGGCAACTGTCATTTGCAGCAACATGCCTAAGCCTAGAGGACATTATATTAAGTGAAATCAGTCAGGCACAGAAAGATAAGTAATTTATGTTACCACTCTTATGTAAAAGTGAAAAAGTTAATCTCATAGAAGTAGAGAATAGAATAGTAGCTAGCAAAAGCTGGAAAATGTTTTGTAGCTTTAGTTAAATAATTTATTGTATATTTTTAAATTGCCAGAAGAAAAGGTTTTACATGTCCCCAACACAAATGATAAAGATTTGAGGTAATGGGAATGATGCTTTCCTAATTTGATCATTACACTGCCGCGCAAAAGGACTCCTTTCTACTCCTGCTCTTCTTGCTCTTTGGGAAGATAAAAAGATGACAACTTTGTATCAGACTTGCACATTATGGCTCAAAATTGTAAACAAGTGATTGGCCTCTCGTAGTATTCAAATAGATGGGTGACCACAAGGCTAGCCCAAACTAGGTAGAGAGTAAAAGGTAGCACTCCACCCATTAAGCCAGACATGGGAAAATATATATATATATATATTTTTTTTTTTTTCTTTTGCAGTTTCCATTTAAGATAAATTGTATGCCTTTAGAAAGTCAGGGTTTAGGAGAGAGTATGCATTTGCTAAGGCTGGAAATAACTGCCTGGGTTGATTGTGTAACTTGGTGTCTATGATATTCATTATATGCAGCATATTTTATCACTTGTAATGTTGAAGATTGAGTATGAAGATTTATGAAACCGTCAGGAGGGAACTAAACATATAACACAGAATTTCACTTGGAAGATCTCCAACAAACAAGTTTATAGCTTTTTCCAAAATATTTGCTTTGGATCTTATTCAACAGTTATTTTCTTCTTTCATTCTTTTTCTGTGAGCTTATTCTTATTCAGGGGGCAGAACTCAGTCCTTGTAGCTTTCTTCTTCTTAAAATTTTATTTTTATACAAGATATCTAAGGTAAATTCTTCAAGAAATCTGAATTTTCGAGATTATGACCACTTTATTCCTACTTAGAACTGATTTAATTTAAGAATGACACATTTTTGCCTTCAAAAACATTTTGATAACATATGCAACGACCCAATATAAATAATTCTTATCACAGGTAAGCAGGACATTTAGATTTTTTTTTCTGCTTTTTTAACTGTACATATTGTTTCAATATCATACAATAATTGCAAACTTAAAAATACATATTATTTTACTTCAAGTCAAAAAGGAATAATAATATTTTAACTTACTTCTCTATTTTGACATTTGGCTTACTCCAGGCAGAATCTATCATGATAAATACATTATTTTTAGCAGACTGACTACACAGTCTTTGTGACTAGAGAAAGAATCAACCTTGATCCTCTGTCTCAACTGAGACTCTGTTGAAGTGGTACTGAACACTTTAGAAAGAAACATTGATGTAATATTCTTTACTCCCAAAGATAGATGCTTGAGCCAGGCTGTATTTATAAGTGTGTAACTCCAACCATAAAATCATTTTCTCTGTCCATGCAAACTATAATGGATTTATCTTTATCACCATTGTTAAGGAAATTATTTCGTTTCTTCCCCTTCTATTTCTTCTAAGCTTTTTTTAGGCTCACTCTTTCAAGCTTTTCAAAGTACTCTGTTTGACAGTGAGGTTATAAACATAAAACCAGTATTGATATCCATTCTCATTTTCTAGATTAGTGTTTTATAAACATGGTATATAATTTCACTTCAGCTGATGAAACATCTGAGGTGCTTATTAAAAATGAAGGTTTTTCAGACCCACTAAATAAGCCTCTAGCATTTAGAACATGAAAATCTGCACTTTTAAACACACTGCAGATAATCCTAGTATATATAAAGTTTAAAAAGCTCTTAGAAACGTAAAGAAAATAAATGAAAAGGAAAAAATTGTTTAATATTTTCATAAAATGTCATGTATGTAAGTAATCTCATATCATCAAGAATAGTCAATCTTTGTTTTTCTTCTGTTAAGTTCTATAACAAATTTCAAAAGAAAGTTCTTGGGCATTCGAAATGAATCCAAGGACAACTCATTTTTACTCTGTTGCTTGACTTTGTGCCTTCTCTACAGGCTGTTTCATTGAATTTAATACAATAATACTTGAAAAAGCTTTTGAGATTTTAATTATATCTTAGATGTATCAAGAATCTGAAAATAATATATATGAAGATTTAAAAAAATAGTTGACTGAACAGATTTATTGTTGACAAAATTAACTGCTAACTCACTATTTTCTGGCAGTCAGTAATTAAAAGTTAAAGTGTTATCTTTCTTTTTAAAATAGAAAATAACTTTGGAAGTTCTTCTAATTAAATTTCTCCTTAAACTTGTCAAGAATATTAAAGACACAGGTCAAATGTATGGTAGCTATAATTATCATGCCTGCACTCACTGTTTTCAGTCAGGCAGAGTTTTTTTTGTTTTCTGCATTCTCAAGCAGGCTCTAATTATTCTTTTCAATTTCAAACACATTACTCTCTGAGAAACACTGCAGTGTGAACCTCGACCACCTTGTCTTTTTACTTCTAAGTCAAAATACTCAAGTATAATTTTTTTCTGACTCAATCCAAGCAGTATATTGCTGAAGACTTCTACCCATTTATCTCTATTTTAATTCTGTTTTTGTTGGGATATCACATCAGAACAGATCGAGCACTTTTTTTTGTGGTCAAGACTATTTGTAATTACCGTTACTACCTGTGAGAATAGAGACTGAATATTAAATTGGCATAAATCATCATAATACAAGTTAACAGACTGTGTCAATGACTAAATAATTATCAACTTTAGATAGCACAATTCAGCTGCTACTACTTGGATACACATTGGTGGATAAAGCCTACTTAATTATTTCTTAGCTTTTATAATATTAGCATGAACTGCCTATAGATATACTGATGATCATGAATGTGTGTTTAAAAACTTATATGTATTATTCAGGGGAATGAGCAAAATGATAGTTTGTCTCTTATAACTTCGAATTTAGCTTCCGCATTCTGAGAAAGATATGGAAAACCGAAACCAAAATAACCCTTCTTGTCACAGATGATAAAAAAAGTGGTGCACACCCTATCATGAACAAGTAATCATTCTGACCTTTAGTAATTTAACATGTCAAAAAATTAACATTTTATGACAAAACCTAAATAAGACAATTATTAAGTTTTTATCCTAAAATTTATAAGGAAGCAAAAACAACATTTGTTTTTAAAGGAATGTAATTACACATAATATTATAATAGTGTCAAATAGCATGATAATGTCAAGTGGCAAAGCAGCTCTGTAGGTGCTGTTTGGATATCTCAAGTCAGTTAGTTTTCCTTTCTTCTTTTGCTATGCTTCCCTAGAAAGACAGACAGATGATGGAATAAAGGATGGACACATCTGCAGGGATCATTTATATCTCTATGCTTTCAGTGTTGTTGGAACATAAAGCAATCTACTTTTTAGAAATAAATCCCTGAAATCATTTTTCTTATTCTATCCCTTATTCTTAATATTTTAGTTAGTTTTGCAATAACATTGTTATTGTACTTTAGAAAATATGCTTTGGTTTTTTGTTTTAACTGAGGTTTTAGCATATAACTCAAGAACTATTATAAAATATGCAAATATTTCAAGGAACAACATGTACACATTCCAAGGAACAACATGTGCACATGTTGAAGAGTCTATTAGAAAGAATAACCTCTTGAGAAATAAATATCAATTGAGAAGGCTGAGAATACAAAATAACTATGATCTGTTTTTCGGGATTATTTTCCACATGAAGAGAAAAATAAATAGACATAATTACTAAAAGCAGTTGGGTAAGGAGATAGAAACCAAAACAAGCTCCAGGCTTTCAAAACTATGATTTTATTTGTGCTTCTTTTCTTAGAATAGCTGACATAACACGTGAGTATAACTCCATGGTTAAACTAACAGCACTGCTGATGTGGCTACAGCCATTTGGGAATTCCAAAGGCAGAAGAAATCAGTATGATCCCCATTCCAGTAAGACCAGGTTCAGAAGGGGATACATGGATTAGAAAAATTACTAACAAATTCAACTATCCAGAAGAACAAAGAAGCTATTTATGAACTCTTACTAAAACATATTCTTGGAGATCTTTAGAGTGCAGTCAGATAACAATATTCAAAACACTGAGTCTAGGGTCATTGTTTCTAACAAATTTTTGTTTTTGATCATTTATGTCGAAAGCAGAACCGTTAATTTTGTCGTGTTAGCTAAGTGCATAATTCTCTATTGGCCTTTCTAAAATTTTAAGTTTTGATATGTACATCATAATCTTTGATAGAAAGGTTTTTATGGCATCATAATAGAATAAATGTGTAATATATTTTCTATGTGCATAATGAAGTAAATATAATAACTACAGCGAATTCTCATACATTTGTGTTGCTTTGGCATCCACTTTGAATACAACCTTAACTTTCTCATACTAGAATAAGGGCTAAGTTAACCTTCATTCGTTTTCTAGTTCTATACTATATTCAGTGGGTTCAAGCCGGAAGCCAGGGATAAGAATTTACAGGCATCTCTTCGCCATGCACACTGGGCTCCCCACTTTCCCACTGTTTCTTTTAAATGGACTATTCAGGCAATTGCCTATGAGCTAGGAGTGATATACACCTTATTCCCTTAAATATACTACTGATAGCTACGTGCTCACTTTCTCTCTGCCTGACTCTTGATTCGGGCCTCCAGTGAGCCCAGGATAAAAGACTGTTACGACTCATACCTTCTTTGCCCTGGATTTGTAAGCAAAAACCCTTCGAGCTGCTTCTTCTTTTTTTTTTTTTTTTTTTTTAATTTATTGTGGTAGTGTAGTGAATTTTCTTCTTCCTTCTGAAAAACCAGGGCTTGCCTCAGGGCTGTTTTTCTGGGATAAAAAGGGTAGGGCGGGGTGGCACGAGAGTCACAATTTTGGAATCCCAGAGCCAGGGGAGTGGTCAGGGAGGCATGCATTAGACATGAATTAGACAAGAGCCACCAGGGCATCTGCCAATGCTAAACAAGTTTCCCACGTGAGGGATCCCTGGTCAGGGGTGAAAAAACTAGGCATTAGGCCATCTGCTAGGTACAGAAGTATTACATGAAAGGCATCCTGTAAATACACTGCACCAGCTCCCCTTCATTTCCCTTTGAGGCAAGGTTGCTAGCTGCTCTGGTACTGGAACCTCAATTGACCTGGGATTTTCAAAACAATAACTAAGCCATCGTAGCATTTATATTTATTTTAAAATTTGTCTCAAAAACCACCATAAGAATTCTAGAAATTTAACTTTGTCTTGAGTGCACAATTTGATGCCTTTGAAATTAAGAGAGTTTTAATGAGTTTAGGTAGCAGAATTTTAATGTAGATATGTGAAAATAATTGTTTTCTCTGATCCAACAACACAACAAATTGATTTTCTTTTCTTAATTTTAATCCATCACCCTCCTGTGAATGTTTCCTTTAGTTGGAGAGAAATATTTGAATGTGAAAAGAGGAAAGTCATTTGGGATTTGTGAAGTTTGACATGGCAAATCAGCAGGTCATCAAATAGCCACAATAATTTAATCATGAGTCAGCTAGTTTACAGTATTCTCTCTTTGAGATTTCCTGGTTTACTGGGAAATCATTTATTTTTGTCTTCAATAGGATCTCAGCCTTAGCATAAGAAAAGAAAACTCATCTGTTTCTATAGATCAGCCTACACTCTGATCTTGCTTTTCTTACTAATATAAAATTCATTTTGTGTATGTATATATATCCACGCACACACAGAGAGTTTAAAACTGTAGTCTATTTCCAAATGGTGCTTAATTCTACTTAAAATGTAAAATTAACATATTTTCTCCCCTAAAAAAATAGTTTCAAAGGCTTGATATTATTATTATTATTATTATTTTTTTTTTTTTGAGACGGAGTCTTGCACTGTGTTTCCACAGGCTGGAGTACAGTGGCGCGACCTTCGTTTACTGCAACCTCTGCCTCCCAGGTTCAAGCGATTCTGTCTCAGCCTCCTGAATAACTGGAATTATAGGCACTGGCCACCATGCCCAGCTACTTTTTTGTATTTTTAGTAGAGACAGGGTTTCACTATGTTGCTTAGCCTTGTGTTGAACTCGTGACCTCGTGATCCACCCACCTTGGCCTCTCAAAGTGCTGGAATTACAAGCGTGAGGCACCATGCTGGCCGCTATTATTTTTAAAAGCCAATGCAAAAGAATAGCTCCCACTGCTTCTCATGCAAAAAGTATGCATAGATATTAGGAATATTAAAATAAAATATAGATTTTTCAATCTGTAGGCAACGTGGCCTCGGTATGAAATTCATAAACTTGTATCTGAAACTGAATACTATTCTTTTAAGTTTAGGTTCAATCAGATTGTTTATTAGTTTTATGCTTCATGTTCTGTGACTGGACATTTTGATAACATTAACTGGTTTATGTTTCCATTTAGTTTTATGAAAGTTACATTTATGAAGTTTTGTTTGTGAGAACAGTGCTCTATATGAGCAACAATCACGAATTTGGTTAGCTTTTATAATTCATTGCAATTTACCCATTAGAAAAAGTGACTCCTATAACTCCATCCGGATTTATGCAATGTCAGAGATAGTCCTTTATTCATTTTTTCATCTCTTCCTTTATTTCATTAAATCAAGCATTATGCTATGAATTTAAATAAAAATACAGACGTTATATGTGTTTGGATCTCAAAAATAAGGTGACCAGAACAACAGATATGTGAATATTTTATTAAGTAATATGAAAATAGCATTAAATTTTATATACAGGGCCTAGGTCAGAGAATCATGTAACTTACTAATGTGTATTACCTTTGCATTCTATTTTTCCTAAAAAGAAAAGTAGAAAACATGATTAATTACAAGATCCAGTGTCTATAAAATAAAAGCATTTGCTCAGAAGAAGCAAAACTATCCTCTTATTAATATCTGAAAGAACATTTCCTCTAATGTCTTATAGGATGCTATGTAATGTATTATGAATGACATGCTTACCACATATACAGAAGACAGAGTTGAAGAGCTATCTGCCATAACAAACTTCAAAGTATCTCTTTGTTAACATAACAAATCCTCTTTCCTTAAAGTCAAATAAACACACTAGATAAACAATCTCCTGAAAAACACAGTTATCATGGTCTTATATAAGACAATAATAGATTTTAAACTATCTGCAGAGAAACAGGAAGTCCAGCCCATTTCAGATATTCTTTCTATTAGAATGTACTCCCTGACCTAAACTTGTGAAGCAATCCAGAGTTTGAATTTAGAGTCTGTATCAAATAGCTGGTATTATTATCTATTCCAGTTTACCAATTAAGAGTAGAATCATATCTTTTAACAATGTATTAAGCTGGAGGTGGCCATGATATTTTATTATGAAAACTACAGCATTTTATGGAATGGGCATCTTAAAAAGACATTTTTGTTCTGTGGTAAACAAACTTTAACATGGTCTCAACCTCCTGGTATCCATGCCCTTATGTAATTCTCTCTCATTGACTGACTTGCTTTAAAAGAATGGAATACGGCCGGGCGCGGTGGCTCACGCCTGTAATCCCAGCACTTTGGGAGGCCGAGGCGGGTGGATCACAAGGTCAAGAGATCGAAACCATCCTGCTCAACATGGTGAAACCCCGTCTCAACTAAAAAAAATACAAAAAAATTAGCTGGGCGTGGTGGCGCACGCCTGTAGTCCCAGCTACTCGGGAGGCTGAGGCAGGAGAATTGCTTGAACCCGCGCAGCGGAGGTTGCAGTGAGCCGAGGTCGCGCCACTGCACTCCAGCCTGGCGCCTGGTGATGAGTGAGACTCTGTCTCTAAAAATAAAAATAAAAATAAAAATAAAAATAAAAGAATGGAATACAGCAAAGGCTATGAAATGTCAGTTCTCTGAATAGATCACATAAGATTCACATAACTTCCTTCTTGGTAGCAGAATCTCTCACTTGCTGCCCTTGAAGAGGCAAGTTGCCATGTTGGGAGGCCCACATGTCAAGCAAGTGAAGGCAATCTCCAGCGAATAGGCAGTTAGGAACTAGGGCCTTCAGTCTAAGGACCTTAAAAGAACAGAGTTCTGCCAGTAACCTTGTATTCATGAAAGCAGATCTTCCCATAGTCTAGCTTTGAGATGCAGCCTTAGCTGATATAATGATTGCAGCTTTGAGAGTGATTCCAAGTCAGATAACTCAGGTAAGCTGAACCCTAATTCCCAAACCACAGAAACTGAAAGATAATAAATGTGTATATTGGTTTCAAAGTCTTTGAATCTATAGTAATTTACTATACAACAATGGATAGCTAATACAAGATCAAAAAAAGTTTTCTGTAAAATAGAATATTTTCAGTGAAGAAAAAACTAACTCTTACTGGCATATTTCTATTTTATGTTGTACTTTTTAGGAAAGTGAAGTGATTGGTAACAAACAAACCAACCCACCCCCTGGAAACTCATATTTCTTAAAAATGAAATTCAACAGATAATTTCAATCAGTACATAGGCTTTAATGTGTTCAATAAGTATCTGGTTTTTGACACAATTATTTCTAAACTCTTTCTACCAATTTGTACCTCATACAAGGCAAAGTACTTGGTATCAGGATTCTCATATTTGCTAGTTATAGGTAGCTACTGTTTGGAGGAATAAAACATTTACATTAATTTGGACAACTACATTTTAGAAATTTGTACTAAATATAACATGTGCAGAAAAGTTTAATAAATTTTCACAAAGTGAACATCCACACATAATCAGTATTCAGATTAAGAAACAGAACATTAGCAACAATCCAGAAGTTTCTTCCAAAAAGAGGAAGACCATGGAAGTGAAGTGCCATTCCCAGCATATCATGTCAATGGTATATGACTTGTCACTGTTGATGTTGACTTTGACCACCTGGCTGAGGTAATGTTTGTCAGATTTTTCCACTATAAAAAGTTTTTCTTTTTCCCACATTTTCATACTGAACACTTGGAAGAAAGTCACTACATGTAGGCCACACTGAGAGTGGCAAGTTTTGTTTCCTCTATTAAAGGGGCAATATCTACATAAATTATTTAACATTCTACTGTATGAGAAAATTATCTATCTCTCCTATTTATCTATTCAATCATTTATTTACATTTGTATGAAAGAAAGAAAAAAAAATTTTTTGAGCTTTGTGTTATAGTCAACATCACATTATTTTGTTACTCAAATTGTTTCAACTTTGACAACTGAAATAGAGTTGGAATCTGTCTCTGACATATTCCCACTGATGTATTTTCTGAACTCTTTCTTACTTTTTTTCTGAGTGCTTTCTTACTTTTAGACGCTAAAACGCACTTCAGGCTTATTTTGAATATTTTATCCCCAGTCTTAGAATCATCCATATCTCTGAGGAGCCCTGGTTCCTTTTATTGAAGAATTGTATGGGAAAATAAGATTTAGGTGCTAGACATGGTTATTGTTACTGGGGTGTCATTGCTTCTATACCCTCCTAGCTGACAGAGCAAGGGATATAGTTTATGTGTCTACTAACTCACATATGCAAATCTATACTACCAATACGTGCAGCAATATGTACCCATATTAAGCCATATGTGATTCATGTTGATGTTTACTGTATCTTTTAATATGAGCATCTTTAGTTTTTCGCATTTTTCCTTATATTGTTAAAAAATATTCATCGATTTTCTCATTTTGAACCAACTTTTCATTTTTGGGAATAAACCACAATTATCATAATGTTGTATTCCATTTATGCAACATCAGGTTTTCCAATTATCTCTTTAGCATTTTTGCATTTATGTTCACAGATGTTTTATCTGTACTTTTTCTTTTTTGTGATATCCTGTTTAGGCTTTGGTTTGCAGATATCTATTATATGAAGAAATTTTAAATATCATTGAAACAAATGCTTTGAACATGTCATATTTTATTTTCTCTAATTTTCACATAATTTTTTGTCCATAATATGTGTTTATTGAAGAAACAATTTATACATGTTTTAGTCTAATCTGAGAGTGACAACTGATGTATTTCTGTCATGAATATTGAGAGAGCCTGTGTGTGTGAGTGTGTGTGTGTGTGTATGTGTATATACAACTTATCTCTTGACTCTCAAACTAAAAGAAATTAGCAATCTAAGAGAGAAACAGAAACTAATAAAATTAAAATCTCTTATTACACCCATGAATTTCTATTACGTAGAAAACAATTTAATGTAAAATATTTAAGCCTTTATTTTACATTAGATAAAAAACAAATATACAACTAACAATGTAACTTAGGCTACATTGTTGCATCACATTTAAGAATGGTAACTTACAAAGTTTAGGCTAGCAAAAAAAAGCAATAACTAAAATATTCAACAAAAGAAATATTTTTGGCTTAGTTTGTTATGAGGCACTCACTAAATAACAATGTTGCCATTGCAAAAATATTTTCAAGCATATTTAGTGGCATGTAAAGATGGGCATGGCATCTTAAAGGTAAAACAATCAGTTTTAGTAAAATGTGTAATTTTTGTTTGTTTTTCGAGTTGATTTGTTTTTGTTTAGGAAGTGACCATTATGAAAATTAGCCATAGAGATATAAAACAAGTTTCTAACCTCTGTTCAATGAAAATTTCTTAAGTTAGTGTCCATGAAAAGACCGTTTTACTAACAAAAATTTAGGTATCAGCTATCAAGATAATTCTATAAGTTTTTATATGCATGTATATGCATACATACACATACACAAGTTTTAAAACACATGGTTGTATTGCTTTTATTTAATTGGTGAAATTACAGACTATTTTAATTTTCTATTTTTTGTTTATGTGTATTTGAAAAGCTTCAAAATTAGGCTATACCATATTGTGAACTTAAAAATATTAAAATATTCACATATAAATTAATGTGAGTTCTAGAAAAAAGCATGTATCCATACTTTCCTAATGCTTATGATATAAAATTTCATAAGATTGTGCTCAACTTTATTGAAACAATAAGTAATGTATACTTTTTACTAGTAAAACGAGAATTTTAGGATTGTATTAAGTATTTCTGGAAATATATAAAGCATCTACAAGTTCCTCAAGAGTGTGTGTAAGATAAAACAATGTAGACCTGAATGAAAAAAACGATCTTCCTTTAAAAAAAAACCTTTCCTTCTGGTTATTTTTTACCCACATACTTATGATTTCAGGAGGCATGATTTAGATTTATTTATAACCCATGGGACAATTTAAGGTCCTAGACCCTTACATTATGTGAACACTGATTCTCACTTCTGGATCTCCGAATATGTTAAAGACTATTCTCATTAATAACTAGTTGTAGTCCAAAATCACTTACAATGGTTGAATGAGAGACTTTAGAGAACATGTCTGTTGTTTTTCTCTCTAGTTGTCTAATGAAGTACAGGTAGTGTTTGATCACATATTTTAAAATTTCACTCTTATTCTGAGATAACTAAAGGTTTTAATAGCATATTTGTGAAATGTGACTAATAAAAAATCTGAGTGATAACATCTTGATGGTGTCAAAGAAAACCTAAGGATGCCAGAGATAATCTATCTAGGTTTAGCATTACAAAAATGGTGAAACTATAAACCATCTGATATATAATGAATTTGCTCTAAATAAGAAGGCAAAGCATATTGTAATTACTATTTTTAAAATAGTAATATGTCGGGAACGGCACGTCTGCCGGGGAGCTCTCGGCCAGTAAGAGGGTCCCAATACCTGGAAGAGAGAGTGTGCGGAAGAAAAGATAGACAGAGAAGTTGGGTCTGGAGGGCTGAATAGGAAATACCTAAACAGCAATTTTATTTGTGCCTAGGGTCCCAATATATACTGTCAGCTTTCAAATACTGACGTCAACCTACATTGTTTCAACTCAGAATAGAAAGTTACAAAGTCACAAAAATCTGGCAAGGTAGATAAAATGCCAACTTAAAAGAGGAACAATACTAAAATCATAAACTAACCACAAAATGATGTAAAGCAAGCAGGTGTTCATCTTTTTATCTATTGTGAAACAGTTTTATATTTAACAGGGTATCATTCTTTTAAAGGTTGGTCCCACCATAAATTTTAAGAGCAGTCATCTTAAAGAATCACGTGAATAATCACAGGGTTCAAGCAATGCCTGGTGAACAGAGTCATAAAACTAGTCCAAGGCAGGAACCAGGATAAAACACAATGTCTTAGTAAAACCACATAGCCGTCACCAGGCCATTGTGTAAGCAACTAGGAGGTCAAAATAGTTCTTTTACTTTATTTCTCCTCCTTAGTTCCTACTTTCCCATAGCGCGACTGCCTCCGGGGTGGGGGGAATGCTTCTGGGGTCTAACTCCATTATGGCAGAGACACTCTTGGGAGTCTCTACGCTGGAGCGACTCCCACATCTCCCCCGTTATTATTCTTTAGATGCAACTCAAATAGTTTGAGTTGCATACGCTGGAGGGAGGAGAACACAAGGCGAAAGAGGAACAGCAGGAAGAGTAAAATGAGAAGAACACAGCCTCCCACAACTATAATAGAAGAAAAGGTGGCAGATGGAAACCTGTGGTCCAGGAAGACAAAGTGTTAACAATATCATGAGCAATAGTGGCATCTTGTGGGAGTTCCTGACGAGAAAAATCAATAGCATGTATTTGTTGTTGTAGTTTAAAAACATCCAAGGACATGTTATTATGACTCCAAATACCCTGTAAATGGGCTTTAACCAAAGGCCAGTTCCATTCAGTCTCATTATAAGGAGTATTAGTTACACAGATGTACTTAAAATTAGCATGACAGCGTAGAAAAAGACGAGATTGTATATTATAAACTTTATTTCCTAAAACAGTAACAGTTTGTTCAAGAGTATTAAGTTTAGCTTCCAATTTTTTATCAATATCTATTTGAGTACCCATAGAAACAGAAATATTTTTAGCCAAATGATTAACATATGTAGCAGTTTGTACACTATGAGTTAAACTAACAGCAGCAGTAGCAGCAGTAGCAACAACAGAAACTATAGCCGCAATACTAGCAATTAAAAGACCAATAAACCATTTGGGCCTAAGCATTAAATCTCTAATTTGATGTAAAACTTGCATACTACGTTCATCATACCAGGAACCAGTAAGATTAACAGGCAACATCACATATGGAGGTTGATGAACAACAAGAATAGTAGGAGTAGGAAAAACAGAAGAATTCAAGCAGTTAGGAAGGATACAATCAGTACAAGAAATAGAATAATGTCCATTAGAATGATTAATATTAATAGGACCATACAACAAAGCACACGGAGAAGCTACACAAGCTTTAACATAATGAGGAGAGTGAGCAGGGTAAGTAGTACTACGAGAACCAGCCTGCCAATAACTAGGAACTAAGGCAGTAAAAAGGCGCCACAGAGAAGTATAAACACGTCCTGAGGCAGTAGAAAGAATAGGAACAGCCCATCCTCCGGGAACTTGATAACGTTCAATAGTTGTGTGTAG
>PVKV010020802.1:0-32265 GCA_004027835.1 Alouatta palliata
TCTTCCTCCTACTCCACCTCCTCCTCTTCTTCTTCCTCCTCCTCCTTCTTCTTCTTCTTTCTCCTCCTCCTCCTCTTCTTCCTCCTCTTCTTCTTCACAGGGTCTTCCTCTGTCAACCAGCCTTCCTACCTCAGCCTCCCCAGTAGCTGGGACTACAGGCAGGTGCTGCCACGCCAGGTTAATTTTTTTTTATTTTTTGTAGATGAAGGGTTTCCTCATCTTGCCCAGGCTGATCTTAAACTCCTGGGCTCAAGCAATCTGCCTACCTGGGCCTCCCAAAGTGCTGGGATTACAGGCATGAGCCACCTTACCCCAGGATTTCTTAAGCCGTAGTGTGCATGGGTATCAGGACAGATTTATGAATCTGAATCCCAGAGATTCTGATTCAGTAGGTCTGGGTGGGACCTGAAACTATGTTTTTTATAAGCTCCCAGGCATGCTGGTGCTGCTGGCCTGCAAACCACATTCGAATCATACTGTTCTCAATGAGTGACACTCATGATACCTGCCACGTTATTCGACCTGGGTAGCTGGTCCTGTGCCAGGTTTCCTGCCAATACCATAATGCTTCTTACTCCTCGCGTTCTGATGGCCAGCCACCATGGTGCTAAGGTCAGCTGAGCCTGGACTTGTCCTCAGAGTCCTTCCTGACGCAGTCCCCTTGGCAGCCAGCACCAGCAGCCAGAGCTGGCATTCAGATGAAAACTACTTGTCAGCTTTGAATTGGTGTAATGGGAACTGGTCTAGTAGTTAGAGAACCTAGGCCATTAACTAGCATGAGAACATAGGATGAGGTTTTTAACCTTGCTGTATTTGGTTCCCTCACCTGTAATGAGAAGGCTGGATTACACACGCAGTTCTCAACTGGGATAATCCTGAGAGTCATATTGTATTCATCAATATGTTAGCTCAGGCCGTGGCTTAAACAACAGGAATTGACTTCCCACAGCTTCGGGGGCTGGAAGTCCAAGGTCAAGGTGCTGGCTGATTTGGTACTTGGTGAGGGCCTGCCTCCTGGCTTGCACATGGCTGTCTTCTCATTGTGTGGGTTCTGGAGGCTGGAAGTCTGAGATCAAAGTGTCAGCTGGTTTGAATTCTTCTGAGGGCCATCTCCTTGGCTTGCAGGCAGCCACCTTCGGGCTCTGTGCTCATGTGCTCATCTCTGTGTTGACTGTGTCTGGTGTCTTTATTTATAAGGGTACTAATCCCATCATGAGAGCCCCACCCTCATGCCCCCTTCTAAACCTAATTTCCTCCCAAAGGCGTCGCCTCCCAATACCATCACACTGAGGGGAGGCTTGAACATATGAATAGGGGAGACGGGCAGACAATTCAGTTCATAACACCTGTGAACAGCTTGTTCTAAAGCACAGCTTCCTGCGTCCCTACTCTAGAGATTCTGATCCAGGTCCTTTGGGTGGAATCTGGGAATTTCTATTGTCCTCTGGCATCTCACGTGATTCCCAGCCTCAGGCAGGCTGGAGAGGCTCTGGGTGAATTGACGACTGAGTTTCTCAGTTCCTGGGCAGTGAGTAAGCTATGGGGTCCTCCAGATCCCCCACAGTGGCTTGTCGCATCTCTGCATGAGCACTTAGCCCACGCCTCTCTGCAACACTCAGCAGAGCGCGGGAGGGAGGGACTAGAACTTATCCCTATGGAGATCTGTAGCCCAGCACTGGATGATGGTGCTGGAGCAAGGCACACAGTAGGCACATCATTAACACGCACCTAGGGCCTCGCCTAGGACCCCTTCTAACTTCAAAACTCTTTGAAATGTGTAAATCTTGTTCAGTGAGCTCTCAAGGGGGTTTCTGACGTTATTTAGGCAAAGGCAGTGTGGCCACCTTTGTTTTTACTGTCCAGGAGGTTTAAACAACAGCGAGCGCATTGACATTTCCCTCATCTCCCTGAGCAGCAGAAAGTGAAACAACTTGAGCTGTGACTAGAAAATCAATATAAACAAGCACAAAGAACAGCCCTGCCAGCCCTCCGCTTTCTGCATTCCTGCTGACTGTAAGGCTGTGATAACGCAATTGACAGCTGAGGCTTCTTAGGACAGTATAATGCAAGAGAAGAACGTGACACGCTTCCACATTCCTTTAATTCTGTTATTCCCATGAGGAATAATCAAGGGAGGAAAGGGAAGGCAATGTGGAAAGAGTTTTCTTTATTAAAAGTGGGACTAAGAGGAAGAAATGCGAAGTAGGTGAACTGATGTATAGCAAACATAAACCCTTCTGAAAAATCACAATCACTGCTTACCCATCAGGGAAGCTAAAATTTAAAAAAGGCGACAGTAGCAACGACCGGTGATGATGTGGAGAACGTGGATCTGTTTCGTGTTGCTGGTGTCAGTGTAAATAGGATAAGCATTCTGGAAAATTGTTTCCCAGTTTCTTGTAAAACGAAACATGCCATATGGCCCAGTGACTGCACTCCTGGGCATTTATCCCGGAGAAATTAAAACGTATGTTCACAGAAACTCATGTACAGGAATGCTTAAATTAGCTTTATTTGTAACAACCCCAAATGGGAAGCTACCCAAATGTTGTTTAGTGAATGAATGGTTAAACAAACGGTGGAATATCCTCACCATGGAATACTACTCAGCAAGAGAAAAGCACCATCAGCGCTCACAGCAGCTGGGATGGAGCTCACAGGAATCACACTGAGTGCAAAATACAACCTCAAAAAGTTTCATACCGCATCATCTTATTTATTTACTTATTTTTGAGACACAGTTTCATTCTGTCACCCAGGCTGGAGTGCAGTGGCACAGTCTCAGCTCACTGCAACCTCAACCTCCTGGGTTCAAGCGATTCTTGTGCCTCACTCTCCGGAGTAGCCACTATGCCCAGCTAATTCTTGTAATTTTAGTAGAAATGGGGTTTTGTCATGTTGTCCAGGCTGGTCTCAAACGCCTGACCTCAAGTGACCTGCCTCAGCCTCGCAAAGTGCTGGGATTACACGCATGAGCCACTGTACCTGGCCTGCATGATTTGATTTTATGTAACTTCTTTTTAAGAGACGGGCTCTTGTCTGTTGCCCAGGCTGGAGTGCAGTGGCACAATTGTACCTCACTGCAGTCTCAAACTCCTGGGCTCAAGAGATCCTCTTGCCGCAGCTTCCTGAGTAGCTGAGACTCTATTTTTATTTTATGCTAAATAAAAATATATTTTATATATTTTACATATTTTATATATATAAAATATATAAAATAAAATATATAACATATAAAAATATATAAAATATAAATATATAAAATACATAAAATATATAAAATTTTATGCTAAATAAAATAAAAATATATTTTATATTTTCTATAAAATATATTAAATATATGTTTTTAACATATATATGTCATATATTTTTATTTTATACTAAATAAATTTTATTTTATACTAAACAAAATATATTTTTATGGAGATGGGGTCTGGCTATATTGCCCAGTCTGGTCTCAAACTCCTGAGCTCAAGTGATCTCCCACTTCAGCCTTCCAAGTAGCCGAGATTACAGGTGCCAGTCACTGCACCTGGCAATAATGTCACAGTAACAAGACTGTAGAGATGGAGAACAAGGTGTGGCTTCCAAGGGTTAAGGTGGTGGTGGTAGGGAAATGGGAAGGACAAAGAGGCCGCACGAGGATCCCTGTGATGGTAACCCGGCAATTCTGCGTCTAGGTATATGCTCCAAAAATCCAAAGCAGGAACTCCAATGCATCTTTGTACACCCATAGCAGGATTATTCACAATAACCTGAAGGGGAAACAACCTAAGTGTCCATCAGGGGATGACTAGATGAACAAAACGTAGCATGTGCGTACATCATTCAACCTTAAAACAGAAGGAAATTCTGACACACGCCGCAGCAGAGATGACTCTGGAAGCCATGCTAAGGAGACAGGCTGGACATGAAAGCTCTGGTATTCCATGATTCTGCTTACCCGAGGTCCCTAGAATAGTCACATCTGCAGCAGCTGAAAGCAGAGCAGTGATGAGCAGGGCCTGGGGATGGGGGAACGGGGAGCTGGTGTTGAATGGGGACAGATTTTCAGGTTGGGGTGATAAAAACTCCTAGAGATGGCTGGTGGTCATGGTCGCACAAAGATGTGAATGAACTTAATACCACTAAACTGTGCACTTAAACGCTGTTCAAATGGTAAATTTATGTTAGGGATACTTTATCACAATTAAAAACAAGGCATTACTAGAGGTAAATAGGGTCACACACACAAAAACGGCAAATGTTGTCAAATTCTTCCCCTCACTCACTAGATTTTTTTCTTTCAGCTCCAAAGATGAGTCAGTTTTAGCATACATTTAAGTAAAATAATAACAGAAGGATAAATGGAAAACTGAAATAGTGCCAAGCAACGATTAGAAAAGTTAAAACTTTCGGCTTGTATTTGCAGCTCTGTGCATTTCAATCTAAAGTCACGATTCCTGTTGTATTTATTTCTCTGGCTTCGTGGAACTCAGTCTGACGAGGCTACTGTGGTGTTCGGAATGCACCGTCTTCTCTCCTGACTCACACCATTTGTCCTCCTTTGAATGACCTCTGTTCTCTTTCTCTTCTCCACCTGTCCAAATAGTACCATCCTGCAGATCCCCTCAAATTCCACCTTCCCCAAGACAGTAATTCTGCGATTCCTCTCCCTCCTCTACTCACTAGTTTTACTGCTTATCCAGATCAGTGTTTCAGCATCTGCAATTTTTGGTTAGATTTAAAAGTGCAGGGCCAGGTGCGGTGGCTCATGCCTGTAATCCCAGCACTTTGGGAGGCCAAGGCGGGTGGATCATGAGGTCAAGAGATCGAGACCATCCTGGTCAACATGGTGAAACCCCGTCTCTACTAAAAATACAAAAATTAGCCGGGCATGGTGGCACGTGCCTGTAGTCCCAGCTACTCGGGAGACTGAGGCAGGAGAATTGCTTGAACCCAGGAGGCGGAGGTTGCGGTGAGCCGAGATCGCGCCATTGCATTCCAGCCTGGGTGACAAGAGCGAAACTCCGTCTCAAAAAAAAAAGTGCAATTTTCATATTCCTCCATTTAGTGTGTAAGATCCTCAAGGCACAAAGCAAGTCATCAATCCCTTTGTAGACATGAAGTAAGTCAGTGCTGTGAGTTTCAGAGTGGATACTCGGTAAACTTCTGGAGCCGATTAAACAGAAGTTTTCATCCATTTCCCTATTCAATTCTGAAGCATTTGGGAAAAAAATATAAATGAGAGAACTTGCTGAAGACCTAGTCTATGAAGGATGGAGGTACCTTAAAAATCCATATTTACAAGAACTTTCTGAGTTTGTGCTTTATAAAATCACAGATGGCTAGAATTGTAGGGAACTTTAGTCATTATCAATTACAGTGTCTGTTATCTCACAGAACAGGAAACAAATGTCCAGAAAGTCAGACACTGACCTAGAAATGCACAGATGGTGAAGGGTTGAGTCTAGAACCCATGTCTTCTTCTAAGTTCCCACTTCTTCTTTTCACTGACCACAGCTGCCTGATGGAATTATTTTGTTTACGTTTGGGATATATGGTATGTAGAAGTGAGAAATGTCCATTATAATTTTCCACCTGTGATGAAGCACATTAAATTCACAGTAATAATAACCTTGACTGTGTTCAAATGAGTAGGTCTGTGGATGTAAACCTGTTGTGCTGGCTGAGCTGAGACGCAGATGACCGTCTGTGGTGTGGAAATGAAGACCACCCAAAGAGAACAAGCATAGGCTATTTATTCAGAGCTTGCCATTGCTTGTACTTGGCAGAGACTCAAAGGCAGGCAGAGGAGCGGGAATCTTTGTAGTGGAAGCAAGCGAGGGCTTCAGGTGTGTCCTTGTAGGAGGCGGCTGGTCTGGGAAGCTGCAGGTGGGCTAACCAGACGTGGGGCATCTGATGGGATTGGCTCGGGAGCGCATTTGGCTTTCTCTGCTCCTAAGTTGGGAGTGGGGACAAAAACTAGGGAAGTTGTCAGTTATTAGTCAAGTCCTGGCCTTTCTGGGCTAGTTGTGCCTGAGGTTATTGTTTGGCTTCTTGGCCTGATTGCCAGAGACAGGGGTCTGATGCGTAGATGGTCGCTGGCTTCCCGGGCTGGTTACTGTAGGTCCTGGGTTGGTTGCCTGGGCTGGTTGCTGCAGATGGCAGGTGAGAGTTCTATTTTTGTTTATGGTCTGAGCATTGCCTGTTTGTGTATTCAGTCTTTCCGTGGTTTTGCTTAAGGAAAGTGGCCACTTCTTGTTCTGTGAATGAGTGTCACCCTCCTTAACCTGCTTTTTGTAAGTCACAAGGCCCAGACTGAATGGAAGGGGCACGTTCAGGAGTCAAGTCTGTTTTCATGCCTCCCTGTCCTCAGGGAGCAGAGCCTCTGCTGTATACGATGTCCCCACAAGCCTTTTAAAAACCATTGCTGTTCTCATTTTAATCTCCCGCTAAAAAAAATGTGTACTACCTCTGGCCTGAGTCTAACCCTCTCGTCCACCCTTTGGTCCTCTGTGACCTGTGTTTGCCACACTCACCCAATTTTCTCTTCCTCCTGCATGCTCAGGCTGGAATCGTGGCTTCCCCAGGCTGATTCTGACTCCCCCGCCCTTCCCCCCCCATGGCTTCCCCCTTCCTGAAATTCCTTCGCCTCTTTTCTCCAAATCCTGCCTGTCATTCAAGCTCCAATCCGGAACGTGCGTCCTGTAGGAACCATCCCCTCATAACTTCAGTGCATGTGGAAATCTCCCTTTCCTGAACTCTGAGGGGCTGAACTGCATTCCTCACTTGGGGTTTCCAAAGCCTGCGCATCGGAGATGCACCTGGGGAAGACTGTTGGAAGTGTAGAGTACTGGGCCCCACCCTTGGAGATGCTGATTTGTTAGGAGGATGTTGGGCAAATCATATCTGGACTTGCAGAAAAGAGAGAAGAGTGATTTTGTTCAAAAGTAACCAACATGAACATAGGCATGGAGGTGGGAGAGTGTGCATGCATGTATGTGTGTGTGTGTTTCTAGGGAAAATTGTGAAAGACTATGAAATGGACCAAGAAGGTAACTGGATTTCCCTCCTACACTGTAGAAGGAGCCACTTACATCTGTGGTTTATGTACGTCTCTGTTTTTCTGGATTCTCCCTTGAACCAGTTTTAACATCTTCCTTGTTCTCACATTAAATAAAAACATTTGGCACAAGTTCATTTTCTACTTCTAAAGTCACAGTTACCTCTTTTAAAAAATTCTCTTACACACACAGAATGCACGCACACACACACACACACACACACCCCATACACATGCATGTTTGTAAGCCCTGCGGGGCTCAGCCATCTCATCCTGAGAAAATGATTAGCTCGGTGAGAAAGACTGCGATCTGCTGAAAGGCCAAACCATGCAACTTGAACTTTATTAGGTAGTTTTGCCTTTAAAATGGTCCTTCCAAGTGTTGGAATCACCATTTTGTAGTTATTCATCCCTCTAAGACACCGCTGAGCAAGAATGCACGGGTAGCATTGCTCTTGGCTTTTGCTGTACATCTTTGGGAACTTTCCTCTGGAATTCTCAAACTGCCATACAGGGTAGAGCTGGGTAAGTTTTTCTATCTTTTCATGGCCGGGCCAGCAACAAACGCTGTGTCTGCTTGGCTGCTTTGAGGTTTCTCACAGAATGTCTTAACTCTTTTTTTTTTTTTTTTTTTTTTTTTGAGACAGTGTCTCACTGTATCACCCAGGCTGGAGTGCAGTGGCACAATCATGGCTCACTGCAACCTCTGCCTCCCAGGTTCAAGGGATCCTCTCACCTCAGCCTCCTGAGTAGCTATATTTTGTAGAGATGGGATTTCACCATGTTGCCCAGGCTGGTCTCGAACTCCTGGGCTCAAGTGATCTCTGCCTGCCTTGGCCTCCCAAAGCTCTGGAATTACAGGCAGGAGCCACTGTGCCCAGCCTGTCTTGGCTCTTTCATCTGTATGGGGCGAGAGAGAGAGAGAGAGAGAGAGAGAGAGAGAGAGTGAGAGAGTTGGCCTCTGCAGCCCACAGGCCTGCACCTTCCCTGCTGCTGTCATACCCTCTACTATGTTTGAGTGGGCCAGGGCGCCAGAGCCACTGAGCCATCCTGAGGCCAGCAGCACACCTGCCCAGCCACATATACATCAAAGAGGCCCACCCCTCCCAGCTCCCTGCTCCCAGCTCCCGGCTCCCGGCTCCCGGCTCCCGGCTCCCGGCCTCTTCATTCTGTTTTTGGTCCTTGTTTTAAAACCATGAAGCAAAGGGTCCCGGTGCTTCCTGTGCCTTTTGCAGCTTTCCACTGACATAGGCTCTCTCCTTGAACCCACTTTAGTTAGGTGCCCTAATTCCTCTTCTCAATGAGACCTCATCCTTGAGTCCTGCCTTCGACCTGCCGTGACCAGCTGTTGCAATGATCTCACTGTCAGTTTGGTGAGAATTCCACCACCCTTGATACCTGCTCGTCTTTAAAGGAATCTGATAACTGCTCAAATTCCTTATACCCTACCTTTGACATCTGATCACCCTGGCCTGGCTTCAGCAAGAATCCTATTAAGTCAGCACAGCAACGATTCTCTTAGTCCTTTTCCATCCACTGACCGCTCATCTGCTCATCAGATGTAAATCCCCGGATCTCTTCCTTGCCTTCAGAGTTGAGCCCCATCTCTTTCTCCATTTGATACTGACACTTATGGAAACCATTCTGAATCAAGTCTTTCTTATATTTTACCAAGTGCGAGAATAATTTTTTACCACCACCAGGGTCTGAGCTCAAAGAGTTGACTTGCCCAGGCCGTTCTGACCACTACTGAAAGCTGACTAGAGCCGACTAGGGCCACATCCTGCTTTCTGAGACCCACCCAAACCAAATCACCATCACTTGGTCTTCCAAGGCATGCTGTGGTGTGTTGTTAAGGGGTACCTCTAGTCTACCTTCCTGGAAGAGAATCACCCACTACCCTTCTGCCTGGAAAACCTCTCAATGTGTAGACCGTTGTTTCAATTGCTGGGATGTCCTGGACTTAAAGGTCAAAGGAGAGAGATTTTGACCTCCAGGCAGCCTGACCCCACGCGCCGTCTTCCAACCCACACCCCACGCGCCGTCTTCCATCCCACACCCCACGCGCCGTCTTCCAACCCGGACCCCACGCGCCGTCTTCCAACCCACACCCCACGCGCCGTCTTCCAACCCACACCCCACGCGCCGTCTTCCAACCCGGACCCCACGCGCCGTCTTCCATCCCACACCCCATGCGCCGTCTTCCAACCCGGACCCCACGAGCCGTCTTCCAACCCGGACCCCACGCGCCGTCTTCCATCCCACACCCCACTCGCCGTCTTCCAACCCGGACCCCACGTGCCGTCTTCTAACCCAGATCCCACGTGCCACCTTCTAACCCAGACTCCATGTGCCATCTTCCTACCCAGACCCCACACCATCTTCCTGCCCAGACCCCACGCACACCCACTTCTCTGTGGGTAGAAGAGGTCTGATGACTTTGTAACCCATCTGACAGGACTCCTTCAGGAGATGTCCCATTCTTTAGAGGGAGAGAATTCTACATACTTGGGACCTTTCCCCCTCCTAATTTGCGCAGCCTCACAGAACCCAAACAGAAGTTAACCCCCAAGATGTGCAAGAACAAAAGGGTCGAGGAAATAGGCCTGAGCGGCTGAAACAACAAACCTTTCTCCTAAAAGGCAAAGAATGATTTCCTATGTTAGAAAGAATTTACAACCTCGGCTGCTTTCCTTTCTTAATTCCTTTTTCCAGCTTCCTCCTCCTCTCGCAATAAAGGAGACCCATTTGTCCAGGAGCCCCTTCTTTTTGATGAGAGTCCGTCTCTGGGAAAGGGATTGGGCTTCAAGGAACACATAAAATTAAGTAGTAAAAAACAAAACACAACACACAACGCAATGCCACCCGCAGTCACCTCTGACGGGCAGGACCTTCTGGGGCTGGGTCCATCTGCATTGTGATGAGAGCAGTTTGTGAGTGATGTCAGCCTAATTAGGCAGGCTAATGTCTGGTTTCCTGGAGTGGGCTTTTGTGAAGTAATTGGCTGCCTTGGGGTCAAAATGCAGTAATTATAGGTCTTAAAAAAAAAAAAAAAACAACTAAATGAGATAAACAGCCTTTGAATTTTTTAATCAAGAAAGCCAGTCACACCAAGAGACTTCTCTTTGTGCCCAGAACTGCAGTGAGTATTTTCACAGGTGATTTCAATGCCACGTAGCTATTTATTTATTCTGGGTTTGGGACATAAACACAGACATCTTGGCCTACAATCCTACATGTTCACCGAATGTGGGGATTGCATGGTAGAGGGTCTGCTTCAAGTGCTGCAACTGGAGAATAAGGTCAGCGGTACTCTAAGCTAAAGCAGAAATTCCACCACAATTTTAAAGCCAGCAGAAGAGAGTTATCCCTGTAAACCAGCTCCCTTTCTTCCAGTTGTTTGCTTATTTTCTTTGTAAAGAATCAACAACAGAAGAGTCTGGAAGGCTGTGGAAAGCTAATGAGGTTTGGAAACGTCATTTCCGTCTTGGGAGGCGTGGAGACTGGATCGAAGTGGAGCGGGACGTGAGCCTGGTTTTACCAGTCCTGGTTGAGGTGAGGGTGGCTGACCCCACTGCTGAGAAGACCTGGAGATAGAAGTGGAGAAATGTTTTATGATGAAACAAGCCCCATTTCCGGGATTTCGTTGCCTTCTGGGGTCCCAGTCCTTCCCACTCCATCACAAGCCGGCTAACCCTGGAAACCCCACACTCAACCCCAAACTGTATGTGCCGCGCCTGAGGCCCACCGCAGACCTTCTGCATCAGAATCTGCATTTTAACACGATCCCCAGGGATTCCTACGCTTATTCACATAAGCTACTTTGTGGTGGGGTTTGTTCCTGATACCAGTGGCTCATTTTGAGCAAGGACATTGACAAGGCAGTAGTGTGGGGGAAAGGTAAAGACCAGGGTGACAGCCTGCTCCATTTCGGTCTTTTAGAAGAGCAATTTGCAGATAATCATAGCCCACTTCTCTTTTCTTTTCTTTTTTTGAGACAGAGTCTCACTCTGTCGCCAGGCGCCAGTCCGGAGTGCAGTGGCGCGATCTCGGCTCACCGCAACCTCTGCCTCCCCGGTTCAAGCAATTCTCCTGCCTCAGCCTCCTGAGTAGCTGGGACTACAGGCGCGCGCCACCACGCCAGCTAATTTTTGTATTTTTAGTAGAGACGGGGTTTCACCATGTTTGCCAGGATAGTCTCGATCTCTTGACCTCGTGATCTGCCCGCTTCAGCCTCCCAGAGTGCTGGGATTACAGGTGTGAGCCACTGTGCCCGGCCAGCCCACTTTTCTTAATGGTGAAACTTTTGTTCGTTGTTTGTGGGAATTTGAGCACACCCTGCTCTCTCTCACTGCTCCACCCAGGACATCTGACACCTAAGCCTGAAGGGTGCAGGTTGGCTCCATCGCTGTCTGTGTAGATGTAGCCTGACATTATAGATCAATCACCATGCATCAATTGCCATCACTCCTCCTTAAACAGATTGAAAAAATAATAGACATCTCTAGCACTGAGCATGCATATGGAAGTCTGGTAATTAACAGCTCAACTTGGGTCTGCGTCTCAGTATTACCACCTTAATGATTTACCTACCATGCTAGATAGGTCCCTCTTATTATCTAACTTAATCCCAATACACCACCGTGTCTCTAAGAGGACAGGACCTACCCCAGCTTTCACGGAGCTTCCTATTTCATGGAGAAGACAGACAATAAACAATCCATTGCAAGTCTGATGGGTTTTACAGAAGGTTGCAATGGGAGCCTATCAGAGGGGGATCAAAGGCTTCCCAAGTAAATCATGTTTAAGTTGGAACTGAGAATTCCTGGGGTGGGGTTTTCATGGTGAAGCTGGAGCCAGATCAAGGTGAGCTTTGGTGAGCCATGAGGATGATGTTGGATTATATTTGATGGGCAATGAAAAGCCATTGAACTAAGTGAGAGACTAATCCAATCCAATGAGAAACAACAGCAGGGCTGTGGTTTAGAAAATGGATGGCTTGGAGGTGGCCAGGGAGGGTAGGGTGGGATGATGATGACTTGGGCTGGAGTATGGGCCACCATGGTGGGAGCCATGGTCTGTTGAAGAACTATTTAGATGTGGGATCAGTGACACTTGACTTAGCTTGGGTAGCAAGGGAAAGGGAGATTTTTGACTCCAAGATATGAAACATCCGTAGTAATTTTCAGTGTAGACTCATCAACTTACTGAAATGTAATCGAGTATTACAGTCACGCTGCAGAGAACACTTTCTCCAGATTTTACCACCCCCACTATGGGCTAGGTACTCTGCAAAGTGGCTTATCCTTAATCTTACCCTTAATCTTCATGACAAAACCTCTTACCCTTAATCTTCATGACAACTCTGTGAGGCTAGTACTGTTAGGATTCCCATTTCACAGGCAAGGAAGGCGAGGCTTAGGAAAGCCAGGAGGAGCTACGTTAAAGCTCAGGTCTATTTGAGAATGGTCCTCGTGTCTCTGTTTCCCAAACTTAACTGATGACAAGACTCACGTGGGATACTTGCTAAGTGTCCACACTGCCCGGTCCCCTCAGGCACCTGCTGATTTGACACGTCAGGGCCCCAGAATCGGTGTTTCTGTAGACCTTGTTACCAGGCCACTTTGGGAAGCACTGCTGCCAGGACTTGGCCACAGAAGGGCCTGGGGCCAGCACCGCCCCATTCTAACCAGTCCTGGTAAGCTGTTTGTGTCTGCACTGCAGCTTTCCTCATTTATCTTCAGACTACCCCTCACTCTGACTAGTTTTTATATACAGAACTTATTGCAACCTGAAAATTTTCTGTATTCTTTATGGTTTTGCAGCCCCTCTAGAATGTAAGCCCCAAGAGGGCAGTGATCGGACCAGCTCCTGGAACTTGGCAGGACCGACACCCTCATCCAAGCCCCTATTCTCTTCCTAGAGGTCCTCTGGAGCCTTCCTGTTCCCATTTTTGCTCCTCCGACACCCACTTTCCATTTCTGGTATGAAAGGTAAATCTCATCCCCATAGTCCTCAGGGTCAGACCAGCTGGCTTGGCCCATGCCTGCCCACCCCTCCTTCCCAACTTTGTCCCTTGGCTCCAGGCAGCCACATAGGCCTCTAGGGTGTTTTCCAGTCCCTCCAAGAGATCTTCAGCTCTCCAGGGCACTTTTTTTTGGAGGGGCCGGTGCTGTTGGGTAGGGCGGAAAGGTTAAAGACCACACTCTCCGCTGACCACCCTTCTACCCACTATCTTTCCTAGGCCTCCCCTGAGCTCTTTAATAGAGAACTGCTGGCTTAGAAGAGGCTTGGGAAGGATGTGCACGGTGGCCATGCTGCCGACCTGGCGTGGAAGGTACAAGAAGGCGTCCTGAGCAGGAGGTCAGGAGGGCCGCTGAGCCATTTCTGAGGGAAACGGTGGGCCTCGCTGGTCAGGGAGAGTGGAGACTGCAAGACTGCAGGGAGGTCCCCTGTATGAGAACTCTGCGGCGGCTCCCTGGGTGGGCCAGGCCGGCACAGCCTCGCTGTGTTCTGTGCAGTTGAAAGAAAGCTGCGGGGCGGAGGGGGCCTGGCTGCTGGGGCCTCGGCCATGGGCTGCGCCGCACATGTCTAAAGTACACAGACTATTAGCAATCAAGGAAGGACCTCCCTGCGAGGGAAAATGACACAGGGGTTACTTCTCTGTAAACATCCCAGGAACAAGCACCGGTTCCTTTTAAGGGCTGTCTTTGCTTCCTTTGACAAGTTGCAAATGCAACCGTGGAGGGCTTGGCGCTCAGTCGCACATGGGGGAGGAGGGACTCCTGTACACACAGTCACTCCCAGAGGGAGAAAGCCCCACATGCCGTGAGGATTTGCCAGCCGTCTGCAGCCTGAAATGGATTCTGCTGATGCATAGAACCAATAGCTTTGCAACAGAAAACAGCACTGCCTGCAGAGAAACGCACCACCTGACAGCTTGGCGTAAACATTCCTTTCAGTTGCATCCTCCCAGCACCTTTGTTTTACAGGCTGCTTTTAAGAGAAGAAAATGTGGTCTTTGCTCCTTGCTTGTGTAGGAACATATTGAAATCATGTGGGTCGTCTGTCAGGCCCTCCTGACAAAAGAAGGGACAGAGACTTATCGGGTGTTTGGAACCTCAAATTGTACCCACGAATGTGAAGCCATAGCCCTCTGGGGTCTTTTCAGTGAGTGGTTGCAAGTTGTCTCCTTTCTTAGGAAGCTTAATAACAGCATATTTTTTAAGAGACAGGGTCTCTACTGTCACCCAGGCTGGAGGACAGTGGCATGATCATAGCTCACTGCAGCCCCCAACTCCTGGGCTCGAGAGATCCTGCCGCCTCATCCTCCCAAGCAGCTAGGACAATGGGCACAGGCCACCACCCTTGGCTACTTGGTTTATTTTTTTATTTAGTAGAAATAGGGTCTTGCTCTATTGTCCGGGCTGGTCTCAAACGCCTGGGCTGAAGTCATCATCCTACTTTGGCCTCACAGCTTGTGCCTGGCCAGCATTTTTTGGGGGAAAAAGATTTGTAGGTTGTATTGATGGCTATTGAACTTGGGAGTGGCAGAAGGCCCTACTCGAGCCTGAACGGCAAAGGAACTTCCTGGGCTTCTGTAGCTGGGCAGTTTGGAGATGGCTCAGGGACTAAGTGCTAACAGTGGAAGCGAATATGTACTGAGCATGGCGCACAGATCACACAAGCCCCCGCATCTAACCCTCACCACCTCATGACACAGACCCTGTCCTCAGCCCATTTTGCAGATGGAGACACTGACAAGCAAGAGTTGCAGCTAGAAAGTGGCAGAGCGCAGCTGAGTCCCTAAGCCCTGCTCTGACTCAGTTCTGAGATCTGCACCCTCTGAACTTACCCCAGTTGCTCCTACTGCACACGGGCGCTTTCCCGCAGGGAGAAAAGCAGTAGCTGGAAGCCCCCGCTGGACAGTCTCCTTGCCCAGGCCAAGGGCAGTCTCCCCAGTTCACTCTGTAGAGCAGGTCCTCACAGGGCCCCATGGGAAACAGAAATCTTTCTGGGCACTGTGACAAGTGGAGGCTCCGTGGCTCAGACAGCGTTCCAGAGACGAGGTCCACTGTTGTCAGGACCTCCAATTCTCAAGAAAAGCCAGAAAGCTGGATTTTTTAAAACGGAAGTGTCTACTTTGGAAAATGCTATGGAGACCTAACAAAATACATCTTGGAGTCCCCAGTATCAACCCCTTATCTCCAGAAGAGCCCTGGAGAGTTCAGCTTTAGCTACTTACCCACCCCTGAAGTAGACCCAGGCCTGGGGTGTTCTGACCCATCAGGGACCCGGATCTGCTCCCTGGTAGAGAAGGGACTATGACTGACAGCCCTGCTAAGCCACCTGGTGTGTGGAAGGAAAGTCCCCAAAGAAAAAGCCACAGGGTAAACTCTAGGCCTTCTCTAGAGCCACATGTATGAGTTCATAGTTCCACAGGCCAAATCATCAGAGAAAAAATACTCCATTCAAAAGTTGAAGTTGCTTATTTTTTTGAACAGCGTCAAAGCAGGCATGAACACACTGTGCCGCTGTGAGCAGTGGCGACTCTTCTCCAGGCTCCTCCGAGGAATGTGGCTTGGTCAGAAAGTAGGGGACCCTCTGAGGTTGAATTAAAAGTGCAATTCTCATTTCCTATTCCCATTTCAGCTTGCCTGACGAAATAAATACAAAGGAACCAGATTCCCCCACTTTGTGACATTTGCTAATGACACTAGAGACTTTGCTTGCAATGCATTCCCACTTGGGCTGGGGTCTAGACTGGGATTAGCAATTTTCTGGGCCTTCCTAATCCGGGTTCGAGCTGCATAGCCCATCCGGAAGAAAATGTGGTGTGTGTACACTTGACTTGTGGTGGATTTCAGGTTGCCATTGTGTAGTTCTCCAGGCATAAATCTTGTGATGATTCTCTCACGCTTGTTAGAAACCATCATTTCGAGGGAGGGCTTCATGTTGAGGTGTGCCCTGTGTGGTGTCATGAGCTGAGTGCCAGCAGGGGACCCTTCTGACCTCAGTGCTCATCCCCTCCACCCCCTGCACCTGTCACAGAACCGGAGATTATGATAGTACTTGGTTTCCTCAAGCTGATGGCATTGTGTGCCCATGTTAGCTTAATTGGGTTCCACTGACCAGGCATGACGCTGTGTTCTTACCTATAACATGACCTGCTATGGACTCGGTCTGACCTGTTTCATGTACGACACATGTCCCTTTCTTTTATAACCAATTTAATGATGGGTATTTTTGGCCCATTTTTCTCAGAGGAAGAAATTGAGTTTTCAGGGCTTGAAGTGAAGCTCTGTGTGTGTGTATACACACATATGTAATTTAACTATAAACTATGTACTCCAAATGCACTGTAAACTCCTAATAAAGGAGTATCAGGATGTTTTTTGGCTACAGCTAAGAGAAACCCCCAACTTCAAATGACAAGAAAACTTACCGAATGTAAGTTTAATTCCAGAAGTTGGATGGCTCTGAGGCTGGTTAATTTCACAACTCAAATGACATCCTTCGGAACCCAGGTTCATTATTTCTGTTTGCCTTCCTTGGCAGTAGCTGCGTCCCAAGCAGATACGCCCTCGCTCAGAGTTAGGGAGGTGGCCCAACTGTGTCCTTGGGTGCCCATTCCCTATTTCACATTTGCTGTTCAACATTCTGCACCTCAGCTTCTTTGGATTTTGGTACCAGTGACATCAGTAATACTCATTTTCTTGCAATTAACATGGAAGTTGAGAAGAGTTCTTAGCTTATGTTTTAGAGAGGATGCGTGTATCAGTCAGGGCTGTGAACCAGAAGGAATTTTCTCCATTGCAAGTGACTCAAGGCGCATGTCCTCATTTCTAGCTTCTGCTCTCTGTATTGATAGAGAGCTTGGATTTGGAAATCTCGTTCCACCACTTACTGTGACTTTGTACCTCAGTTTCTGTATCTGTTTAATGCCTCTATTTTAAGGATTAAATAAATGAATACGCAGGAAATCCTTAGTTCAGGGCCTGGCCTGTCCTAAATTATTAATGTTACTCTCTAAGCTTCCTGCTGCTGCAGGGGACGTGGACAGACTGCTCTGACGTGACATCTGTACAGCTTGTGTTCCGAAGGAAAATAGAGGGATACTCCTCCACCTCTGATCCCAGGGGAGGGCTCCATGGGCCCCCTCTAGCCACGGCTGGGCCCTGTGGCAAGGCCTGTGAGGAATGTGCTGAGCAGGTCATATTCTAGATGACCCACGATCACTTGGTTTCTTTTTGAACCCAGAGGAGTTGTGATTTTGATTGGATATGTTGAATATGTTACATATGTTAGCTGCTGTGGTTCTAACAAATATTTGGGTCACAATGTAATCCTTTATTCTCAGCTCTAGAGTGCGATCACATGTCTAACAATTCTCTCTGTATTTGATAGAATTTATTGCTGAAAATAAAATTCTGGAGGGGCAAATAACACCTTCAGAGGCTAATCCAGCTTTAATAGACATTGAAAAAAACTGTTGTATTTTTTGTTATGTAAGCATTACATATGAATAAAATTATGTGCAGATCTGAAATAATGCAGGCAGCAAAAGTGTGTCTCACTAGGGTAATGTCAATAATGTGTGTTGCTTAGAAAGCACATGAAGTACTTAAATCAAAATGACCACCTTAGACTGTCCCGTGTCCTCTCCCACAATGCCGTGGGCTCCTCCCAGCACTGAGCTTCTCCCACAATGCCCTGGGCTCCTCCCAGCACTGAGCTTCTCCCACAATGCCCTGGGCTCCTCCCAGCATTGAGCTTCTCCCACAATGCCCTGGGCTCCTCCCCAGCCCTGAGCTCACCAGAGGGCTTTGCCTGCACCACCAGATTCTAGGATCTTCAGGTGTAAAGAGAGAACTTTTTCACCTTTCTATCCTCAGTCTTTTCTGCAGTGACAGGAGCACAGTAAGTTCTCTATAGCTGTTTTTTTAATAAAACTGATACTGTATGTCAAAACGTATTTTTCTTTATAATTTACTCTCAATTTGCAAATGAAAATTGTATATATTTATCATCGTTTTAAAGTGTATATACATTGTAGAATGACTAAATCAGAGTAACTAACATGCATTACCTCACATACTTATCTTTTTACAGTGAGAATAATTAGCATATATTCTCTTAGCAATTTTCAGGAATGCAATACATTGTTATTAAATGGGACCACCACGTTGTACGATAGACCTCTTGAAGTTATGCCACTGATCTAACCAACATTTTGTATCCTTAGCAAACAAACATTTTCCCAGCATCCCTCCCCCACCAGTCCCTGGTGCCCACCATTCTACTCTCTGCTCCTCTCAGTTTGACTTTTTATGATTCCACATTTGAGTGAGATCTTGAGGTATTTGTCTTTTGTGCTTGGCTTATTTCAGTTAACATAATGTCCTCCAGGTTTACCCATATAGTCAGAAAATGATGGGGCTTTCTTATTTTTTTAAGGCTGAATATTATTCCTGTGTGTCTGTGTGTGTGTGTGTGTGTGTATGTGCACGTGTGAACACACACTCCACATATATACACACAGCACATTTTCTTCATTCATTCATCCGTTGATGTACACTTAGGTTGATTCCTCATCTTGGTTATTGTGAAGAGCGCTTCAATGAACATAGGGTAATAAATATCTCTCGGACATATTTAGACATACTGATCTCATTTCCCATGCCCACAGTGGAATTACTAGATCACAAGGTCATTCTGTTTTTAATTTTTTGGGGAGCCACCAGACTCTTTTCCATAATGGTTGCACTATTTTACATTTCCACCAACAGTGTGTCCCAAGTTTACATTGCTAGTTCCTAATTTTCCAGTTTTAGATCTCAATTAACTTCTCACCACAAAATGTAAATTTTGGCTCCTTTTATTTAGACTCCCTCTCCACACTCTCCCAATATAGTTATCTCTACAGTTTAATTTTTGGTTAAATCAAAGTGTGCAAGAATTCCCTTTTCTCCACATCCTGGCCAACACTTACTATCTTTCATCTTGATAACAGCCCTCCTAACACATGTGAGGTGACATCTCATTGTGGTCAAACCACATTTTCTCAGGAGTGACGCAGTATAAATCATTGTTCTGGTGCTTAAAACTTGCTATGTGTGAGTGAGTATTTAACAAGTACTTTATAAAATGCTGATAGCATTGTTTCCTAAATATCAAAGTCACAGACATTGAACAGACATTTAAATTTTAATTTTTATCAACATATAAACATAGTTTAATACAGTTTTAAAAGTGAATGGATTTTACAACAACACAAAACCAAAGAAGTCGTTGTCAACTCTCCTCACTCACCCTCATCCCACTCCTCTGGCAAACATTTTAACTCTTTTACTTCTTTCTTCTGATGTTTATGTCCATACTGTGAAGAAACAAGTTTCCATTGCAATTTCCTAATTTTACAGTTTTAGATCTCAATTAACTTCTCACCATAAAATATAATTTTTGGCTGTTTTTATTTAGACTCCCTCTCCACACTCTCCCAATATAGTTATCTCTACAGCTTAATTTTTGGTTAAATCAAAGCTCTGTTTTTACGATATGATTATATAAACCACCAAGTGCAACAGTGTACTTTGGTTTTTTTCTTTCATGATCACTGCTTTGCTTCTCTGGGAGTTACCAGTTGCCTAAATTTTCATTTCCTATTGTGAAACGTACCTGTCATTTATTTATTCTCAAATTCTTAGCCGGAGTATACATCTCTCAAAACATTTCAATACATCAGGTAATCTATGCGACTCCTGTTTTTCTTGGTGATTATCTTCCTAGATATTTCTGTTTAAATCTATCAGATATTTCACTCAGTTCTCCATTTACCATATATTTCTTTCCCATATCTTTTCTAGAGCTTTTCCCTTCCAGTATGGACTGGTGCTTTCTTAGGACAGCTATAGAGCTGTTATCAACCTAGGGGTCTTCTCCATCACCCTGGGAATTCTCGTTTTTGTTGGATGTCCTGTTCCTATTCTTATGTCTTCCTCATTCCTGGTGTGTTTTCTTGCTTGGTGAAGCACAACCTCCACCAGCTTCCTGAAAATAAAATCAATAAAAAGTAGTGGTGTTTTAATTAATATTTTGAGACTGGCATGTCAGAAAATGTGTTTATCTTACTTTCACTTTTTTATTGAAAGTAAAATGTTTTTACATTGTGGGTGGGGGTGCTAAAGATGCTAAGTTGGAAATCATTTTGAAGGCATCACCCTTCTGGCTTCCAGTCTTGCTCTTGAAAACCCCAGTACCATTTTAATTCCTGCTTGTTATGGTTTGGCTGTGTCCCCACCCAAATCTCATCTTGAATTATAGCTCCTATAATCCCCCCGTGTTGTGGAAGGTAATTGAACCATGGCGGCAGGATTTCCTTTGCCATTTTTGTGATAATGAATAAGTCTCATGAGATTTGATGGTTTTATAAATGGAAATTGCCTTGCACATGCTCTGTTGCCTGCCACCATGTAAGATGTGCCTTTGCTCCTCCTTTGCCCTCTGCCATGATTGTGAGACCTCCCCAGCCGTGTGGAACTGTGAGTTCATTAAACCTCTTTTTCTTAATAAACTACCCAGTCTTGGGTATGTATTTATTAGCAGCATAATAATGGACTAATACACTGCTCCTTTGTGTGGTTCTGGTTTTCTCTCCAGAAGATTTAGAGTTTTCTCACTTTTCCCTGTATTCTGAAATTCCAAGGTGATCTGTTGTCAACTACAGTAGTTGAGTCCATCACAGACTCTTATAATAGACTCATTTGCCCAATGCACAGCAAGTCAATATGCTGAGATGTCAGGGAGTAGCAGAGAACAAATTTAATAATTATAGGGCAGCTGAATGAGATGGGAGGAAACCTCACATCCACCTCCCTGAGGAGTTTGGGATGTTACAGGATTTGGAGTGGGCTGAGGTGTGGGGATCATTGATTGATTGAAGAATTCAGGTAAAGTCATGGGAAGGGGAGATTAAGAAACTATTCTCATGCTGATGTAGTTCTTCTGTAAGGGTTTTCACACTGGTTGATGTCAGCTGTTCTGCTAGAATTCAGGATCTGAAAAACACTGTAAGCAATTCTTAAGCAAAATGCTTATGATTCTAGCATCAGAGATCCTCTTTGCTTTCCAACTTTTATGACAAAGTTTTATCATTTTTATGTGTTCCTCTTCATATGACACCTTGATCTTGTTTTATGGATGCAACATCTCCCTTTTTCACTAAAAAATGAGTCACAAATTTTACGAAGGTATCTCGTTATCTATGTTATTTCTCATTCCTTTATTCTGTTGATTTCTTTCTTCATAAAGACTTTCCTCAAATATCGGCTAATCCTGAGTTCATTCATATTTAAAGGGCAAATGACTAGACTAAAAAGATGATTGAAGGCCAGGTGTGGTGGCTCATGCCTAGGATCCCAGCACCTTGGGAGGCCAAGGTAGGAGGATTGCTGGAGCCCAGGAGTTCGAGACAAGACTGAGTAACAAAGCAAGACCCTGTCTCTACAAAAAAATTTTAAAATTAGCTGGGCATGATGGCACAAGCCTGTAGACCCAGCAACTGGGGAGGGTGAGGTGGGAGGATGGCTTGAGCCTGGGAAGTCAAGGTGGCAGTAAGCCATGATCACCCCGCTGCGCTCCAGCCTGGGTGACACCACAAGACCCTGTCTCAAAACTTTAAAAATAAACAACCAACCAACCAAATACATAGGTTATTGGAAACTCTGCATGCAAGGGCTTTTCTTTTGGTAGGGCTTCCCAGAAGGAAATTGGCTGTTTTGTTGAGAAACTCTTAAACATTATTATCTGCAAGTCATATATCCAGGGTTGATCAGTTTCCCCAGAGAGGAATTTTCTAATTTCCTGAGCCTGGCTTAGTTTACAGCCAAGTGAGGAAAGGGGCTGCCACAGGGCTTGATTTTTATCACACCCCACTGTTTTCACCTAGAGCTGGGTCCTGAGCTTGGACTCCCTTCCCTTTGTCCTCTCTAGAGAGTAACAATGCCCCCCACCCTTGTCTTCTTCTGGATGAGGGAGGGGTGGTCCCATTCCTGAGTGAGGCAGGCAAGGGAATCTCTGACTTATTCTTTTATAGATTTTCAATGAACACTGGGATCCTCCCTCTGAGCAATGCCCTATGCTTCTACTTCCCAAGACTCCCTGGGTTCTGTGCTGTGGACCCGCCCAGCAGCTCCTGCCCCAGCCCCTGCAGTGCGAGCTTTCAGTATCCTGTGGTCTGCTCAGTTACTTGCTGCTAGATCTGACTTCCTCTTGCAGTTGTTCAGTTGACCTCTCTCTGCTGGGACTCCTTTCATGTTCTCTTTGCTTTTGTGAGCCAATGTCTTTTCATCTCTTTCCTGTCACTTTCGTGGGGGGTTGGGAAGGAGTAGAGACAAATGGCTGTGTGCAATTCATCATGCCTACCTAAATCTCCATAAAGCCACAACTCCTGACATCATTAACCAGCCCACCTGTGTGTTTCTTATCCACGCTCACCCTGCACTGGGGACAATCCCATTGTCTCCTAACTGCTTACCGCATTTCCAGTGAAATGACTGTGCCTTTCATTTGGATTTGGGGAAGGGCAGAGTGTTAGGATCTGCATAAGACCCCTCACTTTCAGTGTAGAATCCAGAATGGGAAATAAAGCAACCCCTGCTAGTTTCCAAAGTATTAGACACCGCTCCTGGGTATCACTAACTCTGAATATGCCAGACTTTTATCAAGGAGTAGAATAGTCGCCCATGTCTTTGTGAAATCTCCCAAGTTTGAAATCGTGCTGAATGGGGAAAAGCTCCCATACCAGACAGTTCTGGGAGCCCCTCTGAAAGAGTAGCCATTGCTCTAAGTTGTCCCTTTGCCACAAAAAAGTAAAAAACAAAAAACCCAGAAAACAAAAAACAAACAAAAAAACCCCTCTGTGGTCACAATGGAGAAAAGGTAGGTCTAGGGGGCAGCGGGGCTTGAGAGCCCTGCCCTCAAATGTTTATATAAGAGGAAGAGCTGGCACAGTGGTGACCGAGCTGTGTCCCTTCCAGGCTGAGCTCTGTCTTCAGCTGGACAATTTGAGCCAGCTGTGCCTGTTTCTTCCCCAGGGCCGAGAGGGCTTCTATTCACAGGCAGTTTCCTGGGATTGCCGATAGTGAAGACAGGGATCAAGGACTCACAGACAATGCCCTGTAGAGACAGCCACTCCCTTGGCAACTGGGGCTCAGTTTGCATCTTGGAGCTGGAACCTTGGTGGCCCCTGAGCACAGTCTTCTGGAGGAGTTTGTGCTGAAGGGCAGCCTGGAGGCCCGTGGGACATTGGGAACGGTACCAGCTGGGGCCTGGGCTTGCCCTTGGGTACAGAATGTTTTATTCAGTGGGCAAAGCAGTGCCAGGGCGGATGAATAAAGCCTTCAGATTCTGCATGGGGGTTTGTTTAACTCTCCCCCTTCTCATCCTCTGAACACAGCCAGAGGCATTTGGAACATGGCCCATATGATCATATCGTTGGTGACAATGGAATCCAGGCCACCCAAAATCAATGAGTCCCTAACAAGGCACAACTGGCTGCTGGGACCTGTCTCCAGCACTGCGAGGTTGCCAGCTATTCTTTGTGTAAGTGCACTCATGTTAATGTGTAAGCCATTTCCTTCCCAGTGAGAAGGTTTCTTTGTGAGATTGCTCTGTGTGCTCACACTTGGAGACTGAAAGTTGGACCCCCAGGTACTGAGCATGTTGTTGCGGAGACCAGATGCAATGCCTGGGCATCCTGCTCCAGCTCCTGTCCAGCCCTGGGTCAAAGCCTGGAGGCGGAGGACAGGACAGCAGGGTGAGCTGTAGTCTGCCATGGCTGAGGCTCATTCATTTGAGTGGGCACCTCCCATGTTCCCTACTCTACTGGCACAGTGGAGAGCTTAGCTGTCTTTTGAGTCTGTAACTTAGACTCCACTGGTTTAACCAGAAGGCTCTGAATTTCTTATTTAAATTCCCACTCAGGTGTCTGACTGACCAACACTGGCAGGTAAAGGTCACATTTTGGCCAAACGAAGAAGAGGGTGCCAGGAGACGACAAAAGGGTATTTTCCCCAATGTCTTACCCCTTTGTTCAGTTTTGATGACAAGAAAAGAGCTTCTAGGCAGGTCCAGTGGCGCAGGGTGTGGGTGGGGTGGAGAATTGTATAAAAGAGAGCCTGTGCCCACATGCAAATTCCTGGTCAGTTATTTAAGTCAGTCCACAGTGACTGCCCCCTTCCCTCCACGTCATCTTCACTGGAACCTTAATCAACTCTTGATGGCCTTGAATCTAGAGAAGAAAAAGGAATCCAGGGCAGAAGGTGGGCAAAAAGGGCAGGAGCACAAGGTGGCCGGGCAAGGTGCATTCTCCATTCATTCATAACTTCGAAGTCTGACCTAAGCTGGTCTAGAAGGAAGGGCAGATTGTCACATGTAGCAGAGAGACAGGACTGAAGTCCGGCAAGTGGCACAATCCTTCTTCGGACCCTTTATTTATGACACGGCTGTGATATCCACTTTGTGAAATAGGGGGCCCTGTCTGCCTGCTCAAGACATGGTCTGGGAGAAGAGGCAGACACCCTGCTCCATTGAGAAGTCAGGGTGCTCTGAGTTTCTGCTACGGCATTTACCCAGAGCCTGGGGAGAGGGGCTGCTACCAAATACATGGGTGTCTTTCCTGGTTCCCAGAGGACTGACCTTAGAGTCACCCGACTGTGCTGCTGTATCCTGCCAGGGCTTTGAAATGCATGCTTAGCTTTTGTGGCTAAGAGATGGATGCTGCTGAAATGGATGCTAAGCTCTTGTGGGTAAGCTCTTGTGGTACCTAAGCCTGCAGGAAGGCAATTCTGGCTTTGAGGCTGGAAAGGTTTCGCAGGCACTTTTCAAATGCAAGCTTGTGTTACTTTTAGGAACACTTTCCAATTCACTTTCCTGCTAGTCAGGCTCGCGGCTCCACGCCATTGCCTGCTGCCACCTGTCTGGCTTCCAGGGTCCAGCAGGCACAGCCCCGAGGGCTGTCTGTGCGCAGAATCTCCCTCACTTTCTGCTTCCACCGACTTCGTTCATGTTGTTCCTGCTTCTGTTCCAGTTACAGCCACAGGCTCCGCACACATTCTTCTGTCTGCTTCCAGTTTCTTCTCCTCACTTTAATCAGTCCTGTCCACCACCACCAGATAATTAAAAAAACAAACAAAACAAAACCTAAGCTTCCATGTTTTCTACAAAATATTCAACCTGAGCATCAAGATCTTACTCAGTCTGGGTGTTTCTTAGTCTTTTAGAAATGAGAGGAGAATTTCAATCCATGATGGGTTTAGGCCTCCAGGACTGTAACAGGAGTGGCATGGTTGGAGAATAAGGGAAGTGGAACTCTTGCCACTGGCTGGGTGTCCTGCCTCTAGATGCATGCCCAAGGAAACACAAACGATCATTTTTACAAATCAAAGCCATGCAAGTCCCATGGAGACATATTAGAACATGTTTTCTTAGATTTGTAAGCCATATGACAATGAGGTGGCTGAACGGCACCTGAGGGAGCGCCCAGCAGGTTACTAACTAAGGGTGCTGCTCTCTTGCCGCTGAAGACATGGAAAAGGAAGGGTAGAGAAAGCCAGGTGGTGATCCTGAGATGGAAGTTGGACGAGAAGACTCTGCGCCTTCCAGCCATGCTCAAATGCTAGTGATAAACACAGCAGACAACATGCAGTCAGGTACACACACACAGTCTTACACACCTTACACACCAACTCACTAATGCTCTTGGACTTAGAGCACTCATTTCACTGTCAGGTTGCCTTTTCTTTGGACATCAGTTTTCTTTGTGTGGATGGTGCCCATTCTCCTAAGAAGTACAACAGAGGCCGGTGAGTGGCTTATGCCTGTAATCCCAGCACTTTGGGAGGCCGAGGTGGGAGGATCATTTGAGGCTAGGAGTTGGAGACCAGTCTGGTCTCCAACACGGTGAGACCCTGTCTCTGCAAGAAGTCTTTGAAAAATTATCCAGGTGTGGTGGCATGTGCCTGCGGTCCCAGCTACTCAGGAGGCTGAGGCGGGAGGACGGCTTGAGCCTGGAAAGTTGAAGATGCAGTGAGCTGTGACTGCATCACTGTACTCCTGCCTGGGCAGTGGAGTGAAGTCCTGTCTCCAAAAGCAACAAACAAAAAACCCAACTAATGAAACAACCAAAAAGAAGTCTGGCAGATATGGAGCAGAAGTGCTAACGGTCTTCTCAGCAGTCACTCTTGGGGGCATCCTCCCCTCTTCTCTCTCCCGCTTTGTTTTCTTATATTTTTTCTTGCAGTCCCACATCCTTAGCAGTGCAAAATGAGTAGAGGTTCCTCACATCTTTGCGTGCTCAGCATCGTAAAATAATCCTCACTTTGGAGTAGCATTCGGAGATGTCTTTAAGACGCGACAGCTATCGTTCATTCTTTAAGGCACTCCCACGTGGCCTTCGATGGGAAACTTTCTCATCGCCATTACGTGCATCAGCGCAGGCACTCTTACGTTTCACTGGGTCTTGGGATCAGTCATATAGTAGAGAGACACAGAGATGTGAGAAATAAATTGAAAAAAGGTCTGTAGCAACAGATTCTACACTATAAAAGAGTACATTATTAGGTGTTAGGAAAAATATAAATGTTGCAAACAGTGTGTTTTATACACTACCGCCAAGAATAAAAATATGCCAAATATGGGGGAAAGGTATTGGTTAGTCAGACTTCTGGCTGGCCCCCACCCTGCAGCTCTGAGCACTGCCGGGCTGTTTTATAGGGCAGTAACCCAGTCACCAAAGCAAAGAGAATTCCAATAGGGGCCTTGGAAGACAGGCCAAAGTGGGGACTAATTATTGCCTTGTTAAACAGTGAGATGGGGTTATTGTACATTTTGGGGTATGACGGTTAAAATGTATTTTTAAAAATAAGTTTCTAGAAACCAGGAATTTCCCAAATTCCAGAAGGAAGTGATAAAGCAGGTTAACAGTCTCCCCATACAACCAGATGGTGCAACGAAAAAGGAAAAAGAATGATGTTAAATGGGAACCAGAATGGGGGGGTGACCCTTCCAGATGGTTTTCTGGAAAATTCTTTCAAGCCAGCCACCCACCAGACCATGCTACCAAATGGCCCCTGTATTTGCTTTTTAGGGCTGCCGTAACAAAGTGTCACAAGCTGGGTGGCTCACAACAATAAAAATCTATCATTTTACAGTTCTGGAGGCCACAAGTGTGAAATCGAGATGTCAGCAGTGTCATACTCTCTCTAAAGTCTCCAGGGGAGAATCCTTCTTTGTCTCTCCCAGTCTCTGGTGTTTTCCACAGTCCGTGGCTTCCGTGGCTGGTCACTGCATCACTCCAGCCTCAGTCATCACGTGACCTCCACACTGCGTGTCTGTCTGTGTCTGCATTTTCCTCTTATAAGGGCAGCAGTGATTGGATCAGGGATGCCAGTATATCATCTTCAGACATCTACAGACTCTATTTCCAAATAAGGCCTCGTTCACGTGTACTGGGGTTGGAACGTCAACACCTCATTTCTAGTCTCCTATATCACCATGAAGAAGGCTATGCTAGAAGGCTATGTCCTTGTTACTTATACAAAATAGTATTGATAATAGCTACTTACTTAAAATTACTCTGAGTAAGATCAGTTTCCAGCATGACACTATGAGGAGCCCCCTGACTCACCTCTCCATGGAAACTGGTGAAAACAGGCATTTAGGGCTTCTGGAGTAGCCTCAAGGAAAAAGAGCAAAGAAAAGAAGCTGGATTCAAGAAAATTTGCTAATTTGGTAGGAGAGGTGAATCTGTGGGATTCGAACCAAGACCACTTCTTTCCTCCCTACTCCCAGCTCAGCAGGGTGGCGATTTCCCTCCAGACAGCTACTATCGAAACACAGGTCTCCTCTCCTGCCGGCACAGAGGGCCTCCTTCCAGGGAGGAGTAGGATGGCAGTGTTCTTCATCCTTCCACCAGCTCCCGGTTGCTGAGGCTATCTTAGATGAATGCTTGAGAGGTGGGGGCTGCCACCCCTAACCCCTCCTCATGGAAGGAGGCTCTACCTTGGATGTGACATGCCAAGAAGACTGTGGCCCTGGTCACTTTTGCCCTGGCTCTTGAAGTGGTGTTTCCATGAAGTTAAGACCACTGGCTACCCGAAACTCCTCTACCAAGCACCAAGCTCCTGGACGGGGAAGGTGGGAGTGGGGGTCACTCAGAGGAAAGCTTGCCATTATTTCCACCCCTAGCTCCAGAGCTCTGGTTCAGATATTTCGTTGCCAGGAAGGGGAGAAGAAGCAGTTCAGAATAAAAGATAATTCTTAATCTCTTCCCAAAGGAACGGACTTCATTTTCAACAGAGCTTGGAGAAAAGCAAGCCTAAGGATGCTTTCAAAAAACAGTGGAGGTTGTGGTGAAGGGCAGTTGGGGAAAAGCTAGTTTGCAGGAGAGAACCCAGAATAAACCACCAGGAAGGAACCCTTCTGGGATCAGAACAAATAGCAAGCACTGATCTCAGAAACTATTTTTTCAAAGGAGTCGGGATTTAATTGGATTAGTTTGTGGAACAATTTATGCTCCAGGACATTGTTGAAAACAATAGAGCAACTGGCCACCAATTAACGGAGCTTAACAGCTGGATGTGGTTAGGGAAATGCCAGAGAGCCCTAGCAAAACCACTGTCATCCCAGCAAACGGTGGGCATATCCAGAGATGAACTTCTTCAGGGAGCAATATAAGAGGCTTAACACTGTGGGAGGAAAAATACACCGTTGACCGTTGAACAACACAGGTTTGAACTCTGTGAGTCCACCTGTGCATGAATTTTCTTCCACTTCTGCCAGCCTTGAGACAAGACTGACCCCTATTCTTCTTCCTCCTCAGCACACTCCACATGAAAATGATGGGGATGAAGGCCTTTATGATGATCTACTTCCGCCTAATGGATAGTAAATGTGTTTTCCCTTTCTCAGGATTTTCTTAATAAAGTGTTCTTTTCTTTAACTTATTTTTTTGTAAGAGTATAGTATATAATACATATAACATACAAACTATATGTTCATTGACTAGTTATGTTATCAGTAAGGCTTCTGGTCAACAGTAGGCTGTTAGTAAAGTTTTGGGGTATCAAAGGTTATACACAATTTCTTTTACTGCCTAGGCAGTCAACGCCCATAACCCCTACTTTGTTCAAGTGTCAACTTCACTTCATGAAAATAAGCCAGCTAGTCACTAAAAAGAAAAATCAATAAGCAAATAACAATAATAAGTTCTGGAGGAGTGGAAGACCAATACCCAGAGTCAGTAGAATATATTATCTAAAATGTCCAGTTTCTGACAAAAAATTACAAGGCATGCAAAAAAAAAAAAACAAGAAAGTATAATATGATCCATACACCTGAAAAAAAGAAGAAAAAGAAATTACCTTTAAGAATGACAAGACCCTATAATCCCAGCACTTTGGGAGGCTGAGGCGGGTGGATCATGAGGTCAAGAGATCGAGACCATCCTGGTCAACGTGGTGAAACCCCGTCTCTACTAAAAATACAAAAATTAGCTGGGTATGGTGGCACATGCCTGTAGTCCCAGCTACTCGGGAGGCTGAAGCAGGAGAATTGCTTGAACCCAGGAGGCGGAGGTCGCCGTGAGCCAAGATCGCGCCATTGCACTCCAGCCTGGGTAACAAGAGTGAAATGCCGTCTCAAAAAAAAAAAAAAAGAATGACAAGACATAGGCTGGGTGTGCCTGTAATCTCAGCACTTTGCAGGGTTGAGGTGGGAGGATCACTTGAGCCCAGGAGATTTAGGCTGTAGTGAGCTGTGGAGCTGTGATCATGCCTCCGTGCTCCAGCCTGGGTGACAAAGAAAGACCCTGTCTCAAAAAAAGAAAAAAGAGCTCAAAAGTTCTGTTATAAGCATGTTCACAGAGCTAAATGAAGGTATGATGACCATGTTGCATCAGAGAATATCAATACAGAGATAGAATAATCAAGTGGAAATTCAGGAATTGAAAAGTGCAATAATTGAAATGAAATATTCACTAAAGGGGCTTAAAAGTAGATTTGAACTGGCAGAAGAAAGAATATGTGAACTTGAAGATAGATCAATAGAGACTATGTAAGCTGAAGAACAGAGAGAAAAAATAATAATCAAAAGTGAACAGCGCTTGAGAAAATGTGAGATACCATTAAGTGCACCAACATACATGTAATGAAGAAAGTATCAGAAGAAAAGGAGAGAAAACAGCAGCAAAATCTTTGATGATGATGTAGGAGGATCACTTGAGCTCAGGAGTTTGAGATCAGCCTGGGCAACCTAGTGAGACCTCATCTCTATTAAAAAAAAAAATTTAGCTGGAGATGGTGATGTGCACCTGTAGTCCCAGCTATTCAGAAGGCTGAGTGAGGTGGGAGGTGTTTTTATCCCCAGAAGATCTACGTTGCAGTAAGCTATGATGATGCCACTGCACTCCAGCCTGGGTGAAAGAGCAAGACCCTGTCTCAATTTTTTTTTCCTAAAGAACTAGTGGCTGAAAACTCCCCAAATTCATTGATAGATATAGGTCTGTAGTTTTATTTTCTTGTAATGTCTTTTTCTGCTTTTGGTACTGGGATAATGCTAGTGTCATCAAATGAGTTAGAAAGTATTCTCTCTTCATCTGTCTTCTAAAAGAACTTATAAGGGAATTGGTATAATTTCTTCCTGAAGTGTTGGTGGAATTCACCAATGAACCCATCTGGGCCTGGTGCTTTCTATTTTGGAAGGTTATTAATTATTGATTCGATTTCTTTAATAAATATAAGCCTATTCAGATTTTCTGTTTCTTCTTGTGTGAGTTTTGCTAGATTGCGTCCTTCAAAATATTGGCCCATATCATCTAGGTTATCAAAATTTGTGGGTATAGAGTTGTTCATAGTATTCCCAAGTTTATTGAAAAACAGTAACCTACACATCCAGGAAGCTCAACAAACTTCAAGTAGGATGAATAAATGCAAAGAGATACTAAACAGATGTCATAGTACAAATGCTGAGTTAAAAATACAGAGAAAATCTTGAAAGGAACAAGAGAAAAATGACTCTATACAAAAAGCACAACAACTGTAAACCAAGAATTCTATATCCAGCAAATCTTTCTTTTAAAAATGAAGGTGAAATATAGACTTCCCCAGATAAACAAAATGTGAAAGAATTTGTTGCTAGCAGACTGCCTTACAAGAAATAGTAAAAGAAGGTTTTCAGGCTGAGAAAAAAATGACCACACAAGGTAATTTGAATTCACACACAACAAACACCACAGGTAGCTATGTAATTATAAAAGATAGTTTAAATGCAAAATTTTCTCCCCTCTCTTAACTGACTTTAAAAGTTAGTATAAAAGTTAGTATAAAATAATATGTATATAATGTATTTTAGGGTCTATAATATATAAATGTGTAGAATACATATACATAATATATTTGCCAGTAATGCATAAAGGAGCACTACTGGACTAAGAAAGTGGAGACAGATGGTAAAACAGTAATACAAAATGTATTGTTGGGTTTGTAAAATTAACAGATCTAATATGTATGATAATGATTTTGCCACAAAGAAGGGGGAAAAGAGAATATAGCTATATAAGCATAATGTTTCTACATATTATTGGAATTAAGCTATTAATACTATAAACCAGAAGTTGATTCTGACAAGATGTGTAGGGTAAACTCAGAGTAGCCATTTTAAAAGCTAAAAGAATATAGTGGAAAAAAATTAGTAAAGAAGTTAAAATGCTGCATTTCAAGATATTCACTTAATACAAAAGAACAGTAAAGGAAGAATGGCGGGGGGCTGGGGGGTGGGGGCACCCATGGGGGCGCCCCAAGATGGCTGAGAGAAGCCAGCACCGGCATGAAGCTCTGAGTGAATGAGGAGCAGAGGGCTAGAGGACTTCACAATTCCAAATGAGGTGCCGGGTTTGTTTCTGTGGGACAGATAGGGCTCTGAAAATAGGCCCAGGGAAGGAGCCACAAGGCAAGAGACGCCCAGGGGGGCAAATGGAGATGGGGGGCGGGGTGCATCCCCACTTGAAAGGTGCAGCCGGCTCAGAGGGTTGGGGGACTTAACCCCTAGGTGCTCAGAATCAGATCCTGTGCTTACCTCATCCCTCCTGCAATGCAGGGTCCACTCGAGCCGTGCCAGACATGGGGCGCCATGGGTAGTCCATGCAAATCTGAGCAGCAGCTACC